>CAUYSK010015642.1:0-46761 GCA_963575035.1 Avahi laniger | reverse complement strand
CCTGAGTAGCTGGGACTACAGGCATGTGTCAGCATGCCTGGCTAATTTTTTCTATATATATTTTTAGCTGTCCAATTAATTTCTTTCTATTTTTGGTAGAGATGGGGTCTTGCTCTTGCTCAGGCTGGTCTCGAACTCCTGAGCTCAGAATGATCCGCCTGCCTCGGCCTCCCAGAGTGCTAAAGAAATTAAGTTTTATAAAAGAAATGTGTACATTGATGAGAAGGGGTTGAGGGTTGTGTGTATACACAGCCAAAAATAGTAAGATAATGGAGCTGATGACAATAGTGCCAATAGGCAAAAACATAGTGTAACCAAGCTTATGATATGTAACTGGTGATGTTACATATTGGAGCATCTCACTGCACAGGAAGAATTTAACATAATTGGGGGAGATATGTTACAAGGTATGTTTGTTTCTTATATAATTATTAGGTTTTCCATTATTTAATAAAGGTTTTCTTTTTCCTTTCCCCTCTTAAGCTTGTTAACATTTGCAGTTTTGTCAACTTTATAAAATGGTTAGTATTTGGATTAGGTGAAGTAGGTAAAAAAAAAAAAGCTTAATTAGTCTTCTTTTTAAAAAGTGTGAGCATGTTCAATAAATTATCACTTGGTATAATGGAAATTAGTTATCTACTGTACACCTATAGGAAATGTGAGGGATAATTTCTTTTTAGATGTAGTGAAGCTAAATATAAACTAGCAAAAATTGTATTTCTATAATAACTAACTTTTCATAAAGAATGTGAAAAATAGCATTTTATTACTGCAATATCTCTGTTAGATTCAAATTATACACACACGCACACACATCTTAGTAAACTCATCAATTCCCCTGAAGGCTGATTTCTGATAACGTCATCCAACCAGCCATCCATTTATTCATTTATGTCTAACCATAAAAAATGATAGGTAGTTGAGGTGATGGATATGATAATTAGCTTGATTTAATCATGCCACATTGTATACATATATCAAAACATCATATTGTAGCCCATAAAGGCATACAACTATGATTTGTCAATAAAAACATAAATCGACTGCTTATTACATGAAAGTTGCTTTGTTATGAGAAGGGAGTACAAAGGAAAAAAAGAGACTGCTTTTATTCTCAAGGCTCCAAAATGTCATTGACAGAGATAGTTACATACTCAGATAAAACAATAATAGGAATACGGGTAAAGTTTTTGGGAGTTAAGAAAACAAACATATTAGCAAGTATTTTTTTAAGGGCAGCATCCCAACACTGAGCATTAGCTGGAGAGATTAGAGGGGTTAAAGGCACAAGTTTTGATATTAGACAGAGCTGGGCTCATAACCAAGCTCTACTGTTTACTCCTTATAATATCTATACCTAGTACAAACTACTAAACCTGTTTCCTCATATGCACAGATTGATAAATCGTGTGCCTATAATGGGGATCAAATGGAATAAAGCATATGAAGGACTTAGCAAAATAATAGTAGTTACTTATTATGTGGTAAGCACTCATGTAAGCTCTTTACAAGATTAATTTGCATAATTCATTCAGTATATCTAAAAATAGGAAGCATGATTAGTCCCACATTGCAAATCAAGAAACAGGTAAAAAGGATGTATAAAAGATTGATATGTGATTTGAACAAAGTCCAGAACTACAGCCTGCTTTTTAAACAATTTACTGCCTCTCTAGGATCTGCCACATAACCAATGCACACGTCAGTGATGATGATGTTGATGATGATGATGATGAAAATGATGGTAGAGCAGTAGGAACTACCTACATCAAAGAAATGGGTTAGGGGAATGGATAGCAAAGAGTGTTTCAAGTGGATGTGAGAATAGGAACAGATGCATCTATACAAGGAAGAGTGAGATGTAACTAGAGTTCCTGGAGTGCGAACTAGCAGTGGAAGTTAGTTCATGTAGGATCTTGCGTAAAATGTTAAGGTGTTAGGATTTCCTGTGGGAGACAAGATGTTTTAAAGAAAAAATGATATGGTCAGGTTTGCATTTATATAGAGATAATTCTGGAAGCTGGTAAAGGATACATCTAAGAAACAAAAAATTATAAATGTAAAGATTCCTATTATGGGACTGTTGCAGTTCTCTAGGAAAGAAGAAAGGAATGAACTGGGACTTAACCAGTGAAGTAGGGATCAGTGAGGAAATATCTGTTAAAAATGTAGGAGAAAAAATCTAAATGACTCAGAGGAGTAATAATGGCACTCAAATGACTCTATAGAGATGGACTTCATACACTCATTGAAACACACCTCTATCTGAAATCCACCACACATACATGCTTCCATATACCCACAATGATGATGATGATGATGATTTACTTATATCAATTATTTTGCCAGTTCTTTGGACACTAACTTGTAATAATTATCAAAAATATTGGGGGAGTTCACAGCTAAAAAATATTGAAAATGTTGGCAAAAATAGTGGCTTGTTTTCTTGCAAAATTTCTTAGATTCTTTAACATGCTAATGAATGTCACCCCAATAATATTTTCCAAGCTTCTTTGATCATATATATAATTGTAGTGTGTCTGTGTGGTTTTTAGAAAATTTCATAGAATATTCTTGAGAAAAGAATGATAAATACTCATCAGCTGTATAATTCACTTATGTATTTACCCTCTGTTCTTAATTCTGTCTGATTAAGATGCTCTTTCCTAATTTCTTTTTATTACTGGTCACTTGTTATTCTTCATTTCCTATATAAAATGTCACCTTTTCAGAGAGATTTCTACCTTGAATATCCTATTTGAGGAATCCCAAACCACCTTGTCTCCCAAATATTCTATATAATTTCAGGCTATATATTAATATTTCCCTCTTAACATTTCATTACTTTTTACTCATTTGTTTATTGTTTATGATCTCTTACTACCAAATAGAATGTAAGCTTCCTTAGGGACTGTGTCTTTCTGTTTTATTGTGATATCCCCAACATCTCAAATAGTGACAAGTACAGTCAGCTTTCTGTATCAGTGGGTTCTGTGTCCGTGTATTCAACCAATTGCAGATTGAAAATATTTTTTAAAAACTGTGTTGTTCTGAAAACATACATAGTTTTTTTTCTTGTCGCCATTCCCTAAATAATACAGTATGACAATATTTGCATAGCATTTACATTGTATTAGGTATTATAGGTAATCTAGACATGATTTAAATTATACATGAGGATGTGTGTACGTTATATGCAAATACTATGCTATTTTATATCAGGAATGTGAGTATCCTCATATTTTGCTGCCCATTGGAGGTCCCGGAAAAAATCCCCCATGGATCTCAAGGGATGACTGTATATGGAAGATATTCTTTAGATACATTTTGAATATATTAAATAATGAAAAATGCTTTTAATTATAAAGTACAAAATCTAAGACTGAAGAAATATATCTCAAACTCCTATGAAATTTTTAACTTCCCAACTAATCTTCCACAAATTTCTGACCCATTTACTATTACTAAATAATATAGACACAGGAAAAATTGAGTTTGTTCAATGCAATATTTTCTCATTCACCTTTATATTAATAAATAATGTTCCATAGTGTTGTTAATTCATACATTAAAACATAAAATTTTTATGATAGGTTATTTTCACAGAATCATTTTTTTAAATAATGGCCCAAAAAGAGACATTTTTTTTTAATATTTACCCATATATTTTTAGTTGTCCAATTAATTTCTTTCTATTTTTAGTAGAGATGGGGTCTCGCTCTTCCTCAGGCTGGTTTTGAACCCCTGAGCTCAAACCTTCCTCCGCCTCGGCCTCCCAGAGAGCTAGGATTACAGGAGTGAGCCACCGCGCCCAGCCATGAGACATTTTAAACAGAAACTTTTTGTGCTCTTTGAACAACCAAAACTGATTTAAAAATATCTTGTGAAGATTGAACTAATGTATGATAGACTTCATTCTAAACTGAGCGACAGGGACACATTCTTATGCTATGATTTTCAGTACCCAAGTACCCTTAAAATTTCTTTGTAGTAAGTAAAGGAGAATACAAATCAACTTGATTTTTATAACATCCAAGATGTCTATGTTTGTCTTCCAAGTTTCAAAAGGTATTTGCAATTTCAAACAGTTGACAATGAACATATTACAATACAAAACACCTTTCAATCTCCTGTTTCTCATGCTGTCGGATCTTTAAAGCATTGTAGAGTTAATGAAACTCTTACATCAACTTTTAGAAACATATGCAATAACAGATGAAGCAAACACATGGGATATTTCAGGATGGCACTTCCTAGAGCTATCACATTAGAGTCTCTCTTGTCTCCAGGGTCTGTATAGATGTTAATTTTAAGAAAAACTTAGAAAAAAAGTTATGACTTTTTATAATTATAAAATTTATATTATAAAATTTTTCTCGAATTTTAGTGACAAAGCAGGGTAGTAATTAATGTCCAAAACCTGAATTCTAGTCCCCAAACTACCAATTATTTGTGTAAACTTGGGAAAGTCATGGAGACACTGACTACAACTCAATGTATTTATATATAATTTAGAATTTTGTCAGAAATGATTGTAGTCGAGACATTTTCTTTCTCACTGTAGTAGATATCAGAAAGCACTCAAATCTCCATTCTTGTCTTTACGGAGGCTCCTTACCTGCTGCTGTGTGATAGGCTCTGGGTTAAGCAGTCAAGGTGCAAGGGCCTTGCTCCTTAATAGCCTCAAAAAATAGTAGAAGATACACTTTCTCTTTTCTCCCTTATCCTCTTCTTTTTCCTGTATCTCATTTATTCTCTTTCCATCTATTTTATCTAATAGGACTTAAGAACAGTCTGTCTAATCGTCTGGCATTCAGAGAAAAAAGAGTTACTTTGTATCTGCAATAACATGGGAGTGAGGGAGTGAAGTTCAAGAAAGGTTCCATGGAGGGTGGGGCATTGCATGTGAATTTTAAGAGCTAAATAAATACACATCCAATCTTTTAATCTGATTCCCAAGCATGTACCATAGGTATTTCAAAAATAATCACTGAAGGAAGCAATTACATAAGGGCCCAGTAGATTTTGAAATTAATTATTTTTCCATTTTCTGCATTGATATAGCATAGCAGAGAGTAAAAAAAATCTAAAGACTTCAGAGTTTGGGCTTACTGCCTGGCAGAAATGAGCTGATCATTACAGCTTTGTGGGAAAGGGAAAATGGAAACTATTAATTGCTCACTGGTGATTATAATTTACCATGCCATGCATCTCATTTCTTCCCTCCTTAAGGGAAGAATATATTCTAGCTATAAAGGGATAAACGGACAACGTCCATTGTTATGTTCTCTTATTTGTTCAGATTTATTCTAAATAGAAATGAAAAAATTGATGATTTCTTTGGAAGCACAGTTCTGAGTATGTATAAAAGGACATTAGAATGTCTTTGTCCCAGCAGATAGAACTTACACATATTCTGGGGACAACGTCATTTCAGTGAAGAAAAAAATGCCTAGAAGAGAAAATTGTGAAAATATGAAATAAAGTAATTCATGCTGAAGTACTGAGTATATCTGTGTTAATAAATTCATGCCATCCTGAATATATGTATGCATTCTAATTTTCTAATGATCTCATTTGTTGTTGTCACTTATCTAATGTTTTAGTGCTCTAAAACATAGTGGCCATCTGTGAGTAAAATAATAATTCTAATTTTTAGGCAGATATAAGAACAGAAATTTTGAAGGTTTGGGATTATTAAACCAAAATTTCTGAAAAGCCATATCACTCTTCTTTCAACTAAACAAATTAAAAGTGATTACTAAGCTGTAGAGTTGGGAATAAAGCATAGCAGGTGTAAAAAAGGCACATTTAATATCAGTATTTCAAAAAACAATGACTTTTAATTACTAAATAGATATGATTTACAAGGTTATTTTTCAGACTAATTCAGACAGTCATGTCAAGCATCATTTTTCATTTAAAATCATGAGACAAAACACAGAGATACTTTAGACTCTCTGAGGTTTTTTTTCCGTTTAAAAAGCTTTCCAAAATGGCCTAATGTGTATCTTCATTGCATACCATTTGAATATGGATTCTATGGAATTTGGGTAAGGCATTACGTTTTGATTCATTACCATTTCCTGCAGGTGCTGTGCAATCCTTTTAAAACACATGTTTAAATCTTTTGCTGCACCACATTTCCAAACTGTCTTATTATTAGAAGGCAAGTTAGTCAGAAAAGAGGCTTGAGGATAATTTTAAATGCGCTAAATTCAGAGGTAATTGCAATCTTTATCTCTCCCCCTCCTTTCTTTTGTTCCTCCCTCATTTCCTGTCATCTCTCTCTCTCTCTCTCTCTCTCTCTCTCATCTCTTCTCTTTTTTTCCTTCATCCGATTCCCAAAGATGGAGCAAAGGGATATGGGATATGGCTTGCAAACTGGGATTAAAGCCCTAGGGAATAAGACTATAATTGGCAAAACCGCTTGTGAATATTTTTTTTTTTTAGCATCTCTATAATGCTTTATTGGGCAATCAGTCTAGTAACCCTTTTGTCAAAGGAAATTGACTTGTTTCCCGTGATTTATTTGTTTGTGGTAAATTTGTACTGGTTCACAGTGATCATCTCTTTTCTAAAACCATCTGTTTAATAATCCGCTATAAAGCTAACTAGTTTAGAAGACAGATTCTGTTGCTTTGTGCATTGCTAACCATAAAATAGTATGTATTTTTAAATTTGCTTCTTCAATAGCAAAATGGAGCTGGAAAATGGATAGTTAATAAAATTACACACACACATTCACTTGCACGTACAGCCATACTAGAAAAAATTGCTATTATTTGGAAAATTCACTTTCTCTAGCTACAAATACCTTGGTGTCAGAAAAGTTAAGCTTAGCATTAAAAATTTCCAACTCCAACTTTTTCTTATGCCCTTCAACCATTTTGCATATTAAAACCTGGGATATATCAAAAACTTCATGCCACCTTTAAGCAGAATATAAGATAGCTATTAGAAACTCAGGTCTTAGTCCATTTAAGGATGTAATGATGTGTCAAAAGTTAAATTGACTTAAATTTGTGGGAGGAAATATATACCTGGTGAAATCTGTGAAGAGGTCAGATTGAAAAACAGGCAGAGCTTGAGTTTTCTCATCTCTTCCCTGGACGTCAGCCCTGACTAAACCCCCATACTCTTTCTTCTCATCCTCGCCATACTCTGTCAAGAGAGTACCCACAAAATACTTAAAAATGCTGGTTGTTTTTCCCACGTAAAGATATTCGTTGATACCTGATCTCCTGAAGAATACCACAGAGTGCCCTTGATGGACACCAAATGGGTTGCTGGTGTCTCCATCAGCTATTAAATGTGCAACCCGAGGGAATGGACTCGAACTCTTGATGCCTCAGCCGTTGGCAGATTAGTCCCAATCCACAGTTCCCTGCCTGCTGAACCAATAGCTCTTTAAATGAAACTGCTGTTGAGGCTCAATTGTTTATTTACTACATATTTTTGAAGAATATTTTAAAAATCTTTTATATCTTTTTTTCCCTTGTGCTTGGGCCTTTGCCTGCAATGCTTTATTGTCTACCACTGAATTTTATATGCAATTCAAGAACTGCGATAGTACTCCCTCTTCCATGAGGCTTTTTCTCACAACCCCAGTGGAAGGAATGTCCTGCTTTCTAAACAATACTTTAGCATAAATTTGGTGCTCATAACACTTTTTGTGAAAAATGGGTAGTCCTTAAAATAATGAAATGAATGTTTTAAATATTTTCTGTAGATAATACCTATTCATTAAAAGAAATTGGAATATAAAAAATAATTACTAGAGCCCTCATATGTATTAATATAAATCCCATCATTTAAAAATAATTATTATTAACATTAAAGTAACATCATTGTTGATATGTATATATAATAAGGGAAAAAAGAACGATGATAAATACTTAAATATATGCATAGATAAAGAGTTTACTAAAATTAAATACACTATTTAAAATTTGACAGAAATTAATCAGTTTTATTTTAATTGAGAAGAAAAACAAAAATTTCGCAAAACAAATTCTTAAAATTATGATAAACGTTTCTTCAGAAAATAAGGCTATTCTCCTAAATTCCTCCTAATTAAAAAAAAAGTTTATTAAACTAATGCAGAGCTTATTGTCATTCATTATCTTGATGTTTTGATTTTAGACCTCGTGGATTGACCGCCAGGTGTGAAATAGGAAAAAGTATTGCACTTATTCTTATTTCCCCACTGTCACTTGTCAATTTTGTTTTTCAATGACTATTTTTATACAGTCAACATCTATAATATTTATATAGGGTTCTGAGACAAATATACTTGAGCATATTTCTAATAGTTATCTAGTAGTGGCTATGTGTTTGAACGGATGTGCATTATTTACCTGTTGCTACACCCTGATTGACTGGTTCTCATCATAAGTTTTTGTATTCTCTGTTTCTATTGCTTAGGAAGTTATACTACATGTAGTTGGCACTAATTTTTCAAGTCTCTGATCAAATATCAAATCCTGCAGAAAGTAAAAGTCCTTTCTAAAGAATATACCTTTAGTTATTCTCTAAAATATAGTAGATATAGCACTGTGAAGTTAGCAAATATAGTCTTATTTTATAATAATGATTATTAGTTTTTCAAAGAAAAAGGGGAATATAGATGCTTAATCCAAAGAAACTGATGTATTTAAGGGAAGAAAACAATACCACTAAGGTTGGAAAACAGAGATCACAAACAAGGGATGAAGTTGCGGAATTAGTTAAGTGTCAAATCATGTAGATGCTTAAAAGCCACGGTGAGAACTTTGGATTTCAATGTTAGACTAGTGTATCTGTCTTATTAGAGCTGTTCCTAAAGAGCCCATAGGTTATTGTTTACATACTGCTCACAAGTAAAAAGTGGCTGTGTGATAAAAATGAGCAGGATGTTAAATAAATTATATATTTTAGTTAAATTTAACAGGGGAATAATTCAGAACAAAAAATGAATTCCATATTATAAATAAATATATAGTTTTGAAGGTTAACATGTATTGGATAAATCAATGTGTCTGAAGTCACTAAATTACTTTGGCAGATTCACAAGAGACTTAAAAGACTTTTAAATTCAGACTGTGGACTATATGTAAAGAATAAAGGTTTTTATGGCTGTACTAAGGTTATATAAGAAAATGTTCTTAGGAGACAAGGCATTGAAATGGTTAAGGGTTAGTCTACAAGTGACTATTAAATGGTTCAGAAAAAAATAATTTGTATACAAGAGGAAAAGAGTTAAAGATAATGCCAGTGGAACGAAAAGTTAAACTTGGGTGAATCTGGGTAGATTTACATGGAAACATTTAACATTACCCTTGGAATTTTTCTGTAAGTTTGATATTATTTTGAAATAAAAAGTTACTAAAAAAAAAGTCACAAAACACTCTCCTCATGGAAGGTGATAGCTTTGATATTTCCAGCACTTGAATAAGAGAGAATTTGTGTGCAGGAGACAAAGGATCCCCATGCAAAAAAAAAAGAAAAAAATATATTATCTCTGCTATCTGTTTCTGAGCGTATGCAGACTAATATTTTATTAAATTGATACAATATAAGTGAGAATAAGAATTCAGGTGCTATCTCAGTGCAAATCCTACCTAAAACAATGTAATATAGAGAGATCTGGGTTCTGAGGTGAGATAAACCTGAACAGTTCATCTCAGTTCAGTCTTCTTTATGACATGTATATTGCAGAGTCCTTGTCTTCTTTAGTGAATCTTAGTACTCACCACTTTTCCTTACAATGTCCATAAATACTGATACAATTTTCTATTTTCTTATACTGAGCTCTCATTGACATGTATATAAGTTTTTGTTGTCCTTTGAAAAGACTTCAAGGCATTGTGATACATACAGAAAATCTAGAGGCACAGCCAATAAAGTCCATCAAGATTATAAGCAAATTGAAATCAGGAATTTACTTACATAACGTTTTTATTTCACCAAATGGCCTATCACTAAACTAGTATTTGTTGAATGAGTTTATTTAACTATTTTGCATTCTCAATTTCAGAACAACAAAATAAATGCTAAACTATTTAAACATGCTTCTGGAGTAAATTTCGGTTTCAGAAGACTTGGAAATAGGCCTATTTATCAGCAAATTATGAAGATGAACAGAAATTCATTTTTTAATTCATATGCTCTATGAATTTCATGCACCCATCAAATGAAGACATGTATTGAATACATCAGAAATGACTCTAAAGGAGGAAATATTTTTGTTATACACACATACACACATGTACACACACATGCATAAACATATATGAGTATACAAACACATGCATTACAATTATAAGAGTTTGTGCACACACACATCTGTATCCTCTGGATTCAAATTAATACAGCTATGATCTCTTAAAATACACTGAGATGATCAAAATTTCAAATAAGGTAACAAGTTAAACTGTCCTTTATTTTAAAAAATGTTTAAATCTAAAATTAATAGAAATATATGTTATAAGCTGATCATCTTGTTAAAAGTTTTATTCTTCAAAAAAAATAAGTTTCTAAATGAAGATGTTGATTTTATAATTCACCATAAAACTTGAAGGCAGTAAGATGTTCATGGAAAGACATTGCATCCCAGATTGGCGATTACATTTGTTGTTTCTGAAAACATATGTGACTTGCGACCTTGAGTAGATTTTATTCCTTAAGACTTTATTATAATTTTGGGGAAATATTGAAAATAATTGATAACCATGGCTTTCAACAAATTCACAAAAACTTATGATTTTATTTATTCTAAATTCAATGTACTATAATATATATACAGATAAATGCTTGCTGCATGAATGTATAGCACAATGCATTCTCACATCTTTCTTAATTAATTATTATTATTATATATTATCAGAGACAAGGTCTAACTCTGTTGCCTAGGCTGGAGTGCAGTCACATGATCACAGCTTATTGTAACCTCAAGCTCCTGGGCTCAAACAATCCTGCTGCCTTAGCCTCCTGAGTAACTGGGACAATATCCAGCTAATTAAAAAAAAAAGAATTGTAGAGAAGAGGGTCTCCGTATGTTGTCCAAGATGGTCTTGAATTTTTGGCCTCAAGTGATCCTCCTGTCTTGACCTTCCAAAGTGCTGGGATTATAGGCATCGGCCACTGTGCCTAGTGCTCCTTAATTTTTAAGGAACACTTTTAAGGAGCATCGTGCTTTTCTTTGTGTTTAAAAGATGGGGCATGTTAAAATCTTATTTGATAGCTTTATTTTTTTCTTATGTCTGCAACAGAGAACTTAGAATGGCTCATATTATTCCACTGTAGAAATAATTTATTAAATAGAGATTCTTTTCCCCAGTATATTTTTGTCTGCTTTGTTGAAGATTAGATAACAATATGCAGAGGCAAAGGCATTACTTATAACCAAAATGTTTGTACCCCCAGAATATTCTGAAATAAAACAAAAATAAATAAACAAAAGAAAAGAAATAATTTAAGATTATTTACTCTGAATTACATTAAAATACACATGCAATTGACCTGATTTTTAACGGGTGAATTAGTATGACTGATCCTCTCTGTCTTTGAAAGTCATCCAAGCTAGTTTGACAAACTGTACATCTTTTATAAGTAACTATTAATGAATTCATGTTTTTCCGAGGTGTGATAAATTTATGTCAAGAATATTCTGACCTTTAGCTAAAGTTGCTCCTATAAAACTGTGTTCATTTTTAGTTGCTTTGAAATAATTCACCATAGTACTCAGAACTTCTGTATGTCTCTTAACCTCCTGACAATACTCCTGTTCAAAAGATTGATTGTTTCCACAAGCTATGTTACACTTACACCTGCAAACTACAGGTGTTTGTGAAGAAATGGCTGGTATTTGCCAAGAATCTTGCCTCAGGATTACTCCTGTTTTATTCTGGCCAGAGCACTAATTCACTATCTGATAATCTGCTTTTATATAGGTTACATTTTTCATGATGTATTAAAATCTTACAATCAATGTTTTTCTCAAACACCTTAACATAGGATGGCCTATGTTATTTATTGGAAAGACTCAAAGATGAAAATTGGAGTTTTTTTTTTCTTTACCGAACTCTATTAGATGAGGGGAAAAAAGGAGAAAGATGATAAATATAGTGTGTGTATGGGTGTACAGGTGTATGTTTGGTTATATGCAGTTTTATTGGAGGTGCAGATTGGTGTATCCAACATCATTTTCTATCACCACAAAGATTCCTTATATTGGCCTTTTATAAACTCACATATATCCTTCCTACACCTCTACCTCAACTGTGCTGTCATGATGCACCAGCTCCCATTACTCTGTTCTCAGTCTTTATACAAAGGAATCATATATAAGAAATCACATGGTATGTAAGCCATTGGGGTTGTGCATCACTCAGCATAGTTCTCTTGAGATCCATCCAAGCCGTTGTGTATCGGTGTTTCTTTTTTATTTCTTAAGTAAGTCTTCTTATGGACGTAGCATAGATAGTTGGTTTTTTCATTTGATTTTTTTGTTTTTTTGAATCCAGACAACAGTAGAAGGACATTGGGATGCTTCCAGTATTTGTTAATATAAATAAAGCTGTCATGAACATTTGTGTATATGTGAACATATGTTTTCATTTCCCTGGGATAAATGCCTGGGAGTGCAATTACCGGGTTGTATGGTACTTACATAGTTTTTATAAAAAAACTGTTAAACTGTTTTTGAGTGCCTGTACTATTTTATTTTTCCATCAATAATGCATCAGTGATTCTTACCAGCACCTAGGGTTGTCACTATTATTTTTAAAATTTTATTTTACCCATTCCAAGAGGTATGTACTGATATTTAATTTCCACTTTAATTTGTGTTTTCCTAATGGCTAGTGATGGTGCCCAACTATTTATGTGTTTATTTTCCATTTGCATATGCTTTTTGGTGGAATGTTAATGTATTTTGTCCTATTTTTAATTTGATTGTTTGTTTTTTACCTGTTGAGTTTTGAGAGTACTTTATATATACTAGATACTAGTTCTTTATCAGTCATGTGGTTTGTAATTATTTTTCCCCATCTGCAGCTTGGCTTTCCTGCTGCTATCAGGGTCTTAGGCAGAGAAAAAAACTTAATTTTGATAAGGTACAATTCATCAATTTTTCTATTTATGGATTGTGCTTTTGTCGTCAAATATAAGAAATTTTTTATAAGCAGTAAGTCCTAAGGGTTTATTTTTAAAAGCTTTGCTGTTTTGTATTTTACATTTTTCATTTAAGTTCATGGCCCATTTTGACTTATTTTGAGTATAGATATAAAGATTGAGGTTCATATTTGTGCTTAGGTATGTCCATTAGCCCCAGCACTATTTGGTGATAAATCTCTCCTTACTACATTCAGTTGTTTGCACATTTTTGTCCAAAATCAGTTGAACATATTTGTGTGGGTCCATTTATAAGTTCTGTTTTGTTCTATTGATCTCCGTGCCTGTTCCTTCTCTAATAGCACACTGTCCTATAACTGTAGTTGTATAATAAGATTGAATATTTAATAGAGTAATTCCTCCTATTCCATTCTATTTCCTAGTGCTATTCGAGTTCATTTGTTTTTCCTTATACATTTTGAATGATTTGTCTGTCCAAAAAAACACACCTTTCTGGAATTATGATAAGGATTGTGTTAAATTTATAAATCAATTTGGATAAAATGTTTTCTATGTTGATTATTTCATTCCATGGATGGACATGATTTTTCTCTGCTAATTTAATGCCAATATGTAATTTATTTCATCAGCATTTTGTAATTTTAAACATATATATCCTAAGTGTTTTGTTAAGTTCGTAGATAACCAATTTCATTTGGGGCAATTTTACGTGGTTTTGTGCCTTTAATTTTGTCTTCTACATGTTCATTTTCAGCATATAAAAATGTGATTGCTTTTTGCATTTTGATCTGATATCCTGGAACCATGTTAAACTCATTTAAAATTGAAAAATTGATATTTTTTATATTTGATAGATTCCCTAATGAAAGCATCTTGGCCTATGGATTTCTTTTTTGAGGGCTTTATATTATAAATCCAATTTCTTCAATGGTTATAGGACAATTAAGATTATCTACTTTATCTTACTTGAGTTTTGGTAACTTGTGGTATTCATGAAATTTATACATTTGTTCTAAGATGTTTAATTCATGGAGAAAAAAAACCTCTTGTTCATAATAGTCCATTATTATTCTTCCAGTAATTGCAAGATCTGTCGTGATATCCCTACTTCATCCTTGACATAGATGATATGATTCTTTTCTCTTTTTATCTGTTTAAGACTTTCTAGAGTTATATCAATTTTATTTTTTGTTTTTAGAAATGAAACTTTTAAAATTGATTTTTCTCTCTCATTTTCCTATTTTCAACTTCATGGACTTGTGCTCTTGTATATGTTGTTTCCTTAAGTTTTTGGGGGTTTCACTTTGCTTTTGTCTTTCTAGTTTCTTGAGATAGAAATTTAGATTATTGATATTAATCTTTTCTCTTAACTAATATAAGCATTGTAGCCATGACTTACTTCTGAGAAGTGAGACGCTAAGGTGGAAGGTATGAGAGAGGACCTAGTTTCAGAAGGATCCTAGGAGGTTGGCTTAGTTATCTATATTTAAGTTATGTGGTGGTTACCGGAGTGGTCGCATTATTTTCACACTTTCATGTATATCTTTGTGTGAATTCATTAAATCATCAAATGGTATTTGATAAGAGTATTAGATAGAATGAAATAAAAAGACAATAAATGAGACTAAAAATTAAATACTGAAATAGGGCTATAATAGTAAATGTAGATAACTCACAAATCATGAAAACTGGTCAAGTTGCCAATAGATGAATCTTAACTCAAAGGACAAAGGTAATTATAAAGAGTACATTTAAAGGAGTGATAGGATTTTTTTTTCACTTTTATATTTCAAAGAAGTTCAATGCCTCACTAAGGCGATTACGTTCCCACTACTAGAATCTCTTATGCAAAATTTCCTTCATCCCTTAATTCACAGACAACTCTCTTCCCAGGTGCAGGTCAGACTCTCTCGTAAGAAGCCATTGTTCCATGTTTAAAGCTCTATCAGAGCAACTGTGCATCCTGCTCTGTTTTCCAGGAACCTGTGAGTTCTTTCAGAGTAGGCATCCAGTGCAATGCATTCCATATTGCAGAAACTTCTTAAATATTTACTATGTAATTAAGTGAATGAATAATTATATAAAAACATGACATAATGTAGCAATTGTATCTTCTTTTCAGATGGCTAAGTAAAATATGTTTAGCAAAGTGGTTCATACTGTATTTGAAAAATTATTTAATCCAATGTCTCTATATTTTTAAAACTTTTTCCCAGAAAAAATATTGATTAGCCCTCAAAGATATATCTTGGGATTGTGAAAAATGACTAATTAAAATAAAAAAGTGGGTTCACATATACTTTCTGTCAATAGTGCTTGAAATAACGTATGAAAGTATTTATGCCACTGGAGGTCTCTAAATAATGGCAGTGGCAGGAGTTTCAAAATACCCATTGCTTGCTCAAAGCACAATAGTATACACTGATCTGCACTCACTTTGAACTAACTACATGCCTCTAAATATTTAATTTACAAAGCTGTCAGTAGGCATTACAACTGCATGAAAAGACTAAAGGTTTCATTCATTTTATGTAAAGCAAGATCATGGAAAGAAAAATGAACTAAAGATTCCCAGTGCACTTTTGGCAGACTGGAAGCAAAAGGCTTCCTTTGTAGCTAATCAGTGAGTAGATATAAAACTAAGCAAGAAAAGAATGCAAGCAACCGACATAGAAAGAGCACAGATGGAGCAAACAGGTGGTGTGGATGCAGCAGGAGCTGATGATGAATGGAATATTGATGGTAGAAAAATATGACCAGATTCAATAAAAGTCAGATATATTTCAGCAGAGGGTACTAAATTGTAAAGGAAAGAATCAGAAACCCATCTGGGGCACTTACGGTTGGTATAGGAAAGTTTCCAGCACTTTAAAACAATGCAATACGTGTGTCTTATTGAACAAGGAATTTGGTATGAGGTTTTGTGCCATACAGATTAATGTCCAGATCTGTGGACATGGTATATCAGTAGTTAAAAAATACAAACATCACATGAGAATAAAAAAATCATTTATTTGAGAAATATATAGGAAATTCAGGAACACTGAGGATAAAGCACAGCAGAAAAAACAAATGTATGAATTCTAATTCCAAGTGTTGACCTGAGAATTGTAGTATTTGGTAAATTGCAAAGATTTTTTTCATATATAATATTTTTGTGAAAATGTCTTTGTGAAATCAAGGATCAGAGATTATAGTATATGAATACAAATAAGAAAACATTTAAAAAATAATTTTAAAGGGAAATCTCTCCTCTGTCATGCTATGAAGCAAAATGCTTAATCCATTATTGTTAAATTTAGCATGCCTAAAACTTAAATGATACACTCTTAGTTCTTAGGTTACTTCTAAAATAGGAATATATGGAAAACCATTAAGTATATTTTAATGTCCTACTTAATGGAGACAGATGGCATGGTGAGGACTCCAGTTGTTGAGCAGCTTCCAGATGACAGCCAGTGAGGGAATGTGAAACTCAGCCCTACAACCTCAAATACCTGAATCCTGCCAATACAGGAATCAACCTGGAAACAAATTCTCTCCTTTGAGTTTCCAGATTATAGCCCAGGCTCATGAACGTTTTGATTTCTGCCTTAAAAGAGAGGGAGCTGAGAAACCAGCCACGCATACCTGGACTCCTGCCTTACAGAAACTGTGAAATAAAAAAGCAAAAATTTCACGGGATAAAGGGTTACGGGATTGAAATAGGTAGACTGACATAAGTCATGATGAATTCAGAAAATGCATTCAGGAAGTTCCAAAGGAGAGGAAGAGCAAGAAAACAAGTAGCTAGACTTTCTTATTTTAACATCTGTAGATTGCAAAGTCTTGAAAGGTAACAAAGTCCAAGACATAGATGGCATAGCTGGACTACACATGAAAAATCATTTGTCGCAGTTAATTACAAATATTTTATTACACAATTGTGATTATGCCACAAATGATTATCAAAATGGGATAGAGAGTTCATGAGCTTAGTGCTTAAATCTTAGGTAGTTATATCCCCAAAACAGACTTGATAGAAGGAAGAGGGGATGTTGAATCTGGAAGAAAAACTGGGTTAAAATTTCACCATTCAAAATTATTTACTAAGGATCCGCAGTATGATAGCCCCAGTGCTACACAAGAGAGTTGAATAAAGCATGTTTCCTGGTCTTGAAGCATTTTATGATGGAAGGAAAGATTATGTTGACCTCTCTTCTTTTTCTCATCTATAAAGAGCATAAAGTTGTGATTTCAATTTGTATGTAAGAGGTACATGTGAGAAAGTGCTGTCATCCGAATGAAACCAAACTTCAATTATAACACAAAGAAATGATAAATGCCTGATGTGGTGATACCACAATTACCCTGATTTGATTAATTCACATTGTATGCCTGTATCAAAACATCACATGTACCCTATAAACATATACAACTGTTATGTACCAATAATAATTAAAAATAAAAGAAACCAATTATCAATAATTCTAATGATATATACCCATGTTAGAAGAATGTTTGGTAGAATTATTAAAATTTAACATGCATATACTCCATAACACAACCTTTCTATTATAGCCAAAATGGGTACTTACAGTCACTAAAAAACACACACAAACGTGTCCATAGCAGCTTTAGTTATAAGAGCCCCAGATTGGAAACAACAAAATGTGCCTCCTGCTTTCACTTAGACAATTATTTTGCCCCCACCCTCATCCTGTACTCTCTTACTTGCTATACTAAAGTATCTATTGAGATACAATTTTAAAAAAAAAAAATTAACATATTATACTAAGTGATTTCAGTCTCTTGTAGTTAAAAATATAAATTGAAATGTAACTTCTAAGTAGAATCTGTAAATATTTGACAAATGTTTTGAATCTTTCTTGTTGTTTGTCCACTTCATGGAGACATTAAACTAAATGTAAACAGTAATTAATTTAGCATGTACTCGGAGGAGTAAGGTGGCTCTAGTGAGGGCGAAACATGAATCAGGTGGATGGGGTAGATTAGAAGGAAGTAGAGACAAGGCCTGAGAGATAGAGAAGGAATGTATGTGTCACTCAGGCAGGACTTGCATCAAGCTGGATAGATAATGAGAAAAGGATCCGAAGTTGGGGTGCTACCTTGCCTTGCTCCTCCAGTTCAAAATTGCCCTTGGATATGACAAAACACAGCAGCTTCCTTAAGATGGATTGTACAAAAAATGTCAAGCTGTGCTGATATGACTATTTTCGAAATCTGCTTTCTCTCTGAAAATTATACATATTTTTCTCAATGTATTCCTTCCTAAATATAATAACTTTTCTTCCTATTACTCCAGTGTTGGTCCGAATTCCCCATTGTCACTTTCCACCTTTGAATCTAAATTCTAGGTATAATTATTTTCTCCTTGTTTTCTTGACTATGGGCCTCATTAAACATATATTAAAAATCGGTACATTTTTCTTTATTTAAGGCTTTTTCCCCTTTCAGGAGAGAAGTACAGTCTGTGGTCAATTGTACACAGAGTATCAGGTAGACTAGAGCATTCACACTTTTAATCTGAAGGTCCAGGGTCCAAGTCCTTCTGCAAGCCGCAGCACATTTTTTTCCATTAGAATATAAAGACTCAAGGGCATGATTTTTTTTTTCTGTTTTGTTTACTGTTGAATTTCAAGCACTTAGGAAAGTTTCTGTTACAGAGATGGTGCTTGGTAATATCTTCTTCTCCGAAATTTGTGAATCAGAGGCTTAAAACATGGGAGTAAAATGCCATGTGGTACAGTAGAGTCATAGGTCAACTGAACAGGATCATGATGCCTGGTAGACGGACTCAGCCTCTCCCCAGGGATGAGAATTTGATTGTGAGCTTGGCTCTTCTGCCTCTCAGGGAACGGAGCAGAGACACTACAAGGGATGGAAGCTTCCCTTCCACAGGTCACCTACCATTTTAATCAAAGGAAAAACACCAGAAGGAATATCTTCAGATTCCTGGGATGACATGATGCATCCAGAATCCCCAGAGTGGCACAGGTTGAATCAAGATAGTTATTCCTACTGTCCTCCACTGATATTCCATACAGCGATTTCTGTATGGAATATCATTTTTCATGCATCCTTGTACTTTCAGCCATATACTTTCAACCTGTTTGGTCTTTGAATGCAAATTATGTCTTATTGTCAGCATAAAGTTGGATCATAAAGTTATCCATTTTTTCTTTTTCTTTTTTTATTTCAGCATATTATGGGGGTACAAATGCTTAGATTGCCTATATTGCTTTTGTTTCGCCGGAGTCAGAGCTTCAAATGTGTCCATCCCCTGGACGGTATGCACCGCACCCATTAGGTGTGAACATACCCATCTCCTCCTCCCTTCCCACCTGCCCAACACTAATGAATGTTACTACTGTATGGGCACATAAATGTTGATTCATTAATACCAATTTGATGGTGAGTACATAGGGTGCTTGTTTTTCCATTCTTGTGATACTTCACTTAGTAGAATGGGCTCCAGCCATTTTTTCAATATTTGTCTTTCTATTGGAGTGATTATCTAATTAACATTAATGTAATTATTGGTTAGGTAGAATTTACATTTGTGACTTTGCTTCTTTTTTCTACCTGTCATTTCAATCTTTATTCTAATGTGTATTCAGAGCACAAAGTCAAGGGATTCTGTGCTTGTGAGGGTAGAGGGAGGACTCGGAACAATAACAATGGCTCTTTCAATGACAGCATACCCAATTTAAGCTTTCTCTCCATATCTCACAGGTTTGTCATATATAGTCCAAGTGAATTTTAACATTTTCATTAACACTTATTCTTTGGAATTTTCAAAATACTTTTGCCAATATATGGTGATAAGTTCAAGAAACTCATATGTTCATGAAACATATGCTTCACTGAATTTATCAATGGATTGATACTGCAAAAATAGGGTATTTCATGGAGAAATCTGGTACTCACTTGGAACTAGCATGGACTCCAACACATAATAAAAACACACTAAGTATTTTGTCCACTGAATGGATGAACTGCTTGCATGTGTGGTGCTTTTCGTTGACTGATAAAGTAATGACAAATACTTGTCGAGGTATCAGGAAGTTCCATAATATCACATTAACGAGCTGAATAAAATCAACAAAGTTCTTGCCCCAGTGGGGAATGTATTTGGGAGGAATACAACAGACAATAACCAAACTAAACAGATAAAAAGGATGAGAACTGTGAAAAAAATTTAAAAAAATAACAGGGGCACTATTTTAAATAAAGTGTTCAAGTTGAGGCTCTTTGAGAAAGTAACAGCTGTCTAAGGGCCTGAATGAATTGATGCTTGAGGCTGCTAAGCCATGTGGCTAGCTATGGAAGAACACCTCCAGGACATCCTTACAGTGTTTAACGAGCATCAGGAAAAAAGTATATAGATAAAGCAGAATGAACAGGAAAATGAAGGCCAAGAAATGAAATCAGAATTCCCTTATTTCTCCATACTTCTACATCAATTGGCACATTCAGAAGTTAAGCTTGTTCCAAGAGCCCCTCTCTACTGTCAGTACTTGACTATATTTTCAGGTTTTCATCTCTCAGTAGGAGTTTGGTCAGGGCTGTGAGCACCTGTGTCCACGTGTAACGTTCCACATCTGCAAAGAGACTCTCACAGCATTACTTGTACAACTTGTGAAATATCCCAGCTGTAAATCCTGTTCATCCCTATGTACAATTATGCTCCCTTTATCCAGGGCAAATGACAAACTATAACACAATATGAAGAGCATTTCTCTGACTCCTTGCTCAGAAAAAACAGATGATTAATTAAAATTTTGATCTTCCTAAATTGCCTGATTTAAGAAGAAATCAAAGTCAAGGTCAGGATATGTGTGATTTTTATGAGTAGAGAATGTTAATAAAAGAGACTTGTCTACATCATATAAGCAGAGTAGAAATATAGAATTACCTGTTGTTTTTTTTTCCCCTTTGTTTAAATAACTGGAATCATTTTGTAGCTCGCTGCCCCATGTATTTCTGATTTATTCAGTGCAGTACTTGGGCAACTGTAAGAATTTTCAGAAGCTTTGTTTTAAAAACATACTTTTAAGCAATCGAAGTTGTGTATACATTTTATATCTTTAAAGACATTTGTAGCCAAATACTTTGTTGTTGTCTGTGGGCAACCTTGTTTTGAAGTCTAAAGTTGACTCTAATGTGCTCTATAATCTGTTATCTCTGGACTCAAGTCTAAACTGGCTGTTGTGCTCGGCATGTTTCTTCAACTTGATGTGATGCTATTTATTGTTATTCTTTGATGCTAAGTCTCTGTGTCTTTCTTTTCTTTCCATGTACTTGGGCATATGTTTCATTCATACACACACACATATATATTTAACACAGAGGCAATGTCTTTTTGATTCTATCAGGAACAGTTTTTGTTTCAAGGAAAGGTTATTTCCCTGATGTTTAGAGCAGAGCAGATAAAATGAGCATGAAGTGTTTAAATTCTACTTCTTATTTCTGAGAAACTTATATCCTGTGCCCCTAAAATGAAATGCTTGATATCGTATATTTTCAAAATAAAAATCTACCTTAGTGTTATAATACTTAACTATTTATAGCTTATTTAGCTTTTCAAGGCTGTGAAAAATTCTTAAATTTTAATTATATCCTCAGAGACATTCATTTGGCTCCTTTTCCCTGTATTTTGTCTTTCAAATATTATACTTAAACTAATGACCCCTCATACCCTAATTTGTTATTAAATAATATTATTTGTAATATGTTTCAAAGAGTGAAATGCCAAATAGAAAGAATATTAATCCTACTATAACACTCTCTTAGTTCTTTCTAGCAACAAAACAGTTCCTTTAGTTTCTTACAGATAAAGACGTTCTCCATATGGGAAAACAACAATCAGAGAATAAAAAACTTTATAGAAATTGTCTATGTAGAAAAATGTCCTATGTAGGCTAATAAATTTCACGTAGTGGCCTTAGACAACCCCATTGTAATTTAAATCAGTGTCTGAAAGTGCCTTTCCAATAGAAGCTTTAAGTGCAAATACTGCTATACTTTACTTAAAATCATGATCTGAACTTTTTTATCTCTTAAACTCTATCAAAAAGTTGTTTTTCATAACTATCTATGCGGCACACACTTTAAGCTTTTGAAATTTCATAGTTTGCCTTAATCTTGGTTGTGTGACCTTGGGAGGCCATAGCAGCAATGGTCCATGAAGACTTCTCCATGTCTAACTTCTTTGGTTTTATATATTTCATTACAAGTATTCATTTTTCTCCCCCTGTTCCAAGCTAACATCTCTGTACAATTTCAACACACACTGTCTATAGCAGGATAAAATATTAATTCCATGATGGAATTTAAAACAAACTGTATTATGAATCTTCTATGGAGATGCCTCTTAGGTAGCTTTGTTCAAATCAGAATGGCCCTAAAACATATTTCTTAAGAAACATATCATTAAGGATTTGAACTTAATTAAGAATGGTATTTAGCTGCTCATATATTTTTAAACTCTCTTGAGGATAGCTGGCTAAAAGAATTTAGGCAGTGCTTAAATGTGCCAAAGCAGAAAAAGGAAAAAAATAAATCAGTCAACTGGATTCATGTTAGCATGTTATTGAGCATAATCCATGTTTGATTTAAATCTCTCACTACTATAGCACTGATCAGAGAATTAAATTGGGTTTTCTATTTTCAGTAGACTGAATTTTGTTTTGTTTATATTTTCTTATATTGCTATAATATCTGAATTTTAGTTGAAGTATATGACAGTTCAATTAGGTGTTATACTTTCTTTTTCCATCTGATAGTTCTATCTAGTGACACCAATATGCCTTTCAAATCTCATTCACTAGTTATCCAACCCCCCTATAGTGATTTCCTCCTGAGTGACCCTTGAAATGTGAGCCGTGAGATGCTCGCCTGAATGCCTAGCAGGCGCTGTGACTTATCTTTGATTTAAGACATTGAATTTCTCAATTTTAAACATGTTCTAACTCCCACCAAGATAGAGTTGACCATTCCCTTTGTTGTATTCTCTCTTAGTTTATTTTTCCCCTGGAAGCATCTGTTGACATAAAGATTCAATTGTTTATTTTCTCATATAGTTTATTTTGTAGGTGAGCACAGGAAATACCAGCAGGAAAGTCAACGAGGGAGATAGAGAATGGAAATGGCAAATGCAGGCAATGCAGAGTTCCTTAACAAATAAGTTATCTCTGTGAATAAGTTTATTTATTTACTTTATTGCTAAAAAATGCTAATGATAATCTGAACCTTCACCAAGTTGTAAAGTTTTTGGCTGGTGGAGAGTCTTGCTTCAATCTTGATGGCTGCTGACTGATCGAAATCAACTAAGTCTATATTATGTTCTAAATCCTTTGTGTCATTTCAATGATATTCAGAGGATTCTCACCAGGAGTAGATTCCATATCAAGGAACTAGCTTCTTTGCTCATTCATAAAAGCAATTCTTTATCTGTTCAAGTTTTATCACAAGACTGCAGTAATTCAGTCACATCTACAGGCTCTACTTCTGGTTCTCTTGCTGTTTCTGCCATGTGTGCAGTTATTTCCTCCACTGAAGTGTTGAACCCTTAAAGCCATCCATGAGGGTTAGAATCGACTTCGTTCAAACTCCTGTCAGTTTTGATATTTTATCTTCTTCCTCAAAAACATTTTTAATGTTCTTAATGGTATCTAGAAAGGTGAATCCTTTCAAGAAGGTTTTCAATTTACTTTGCCCAGATCCATCAGAAGAATCATGATCTATAGCCTTACAAAACATATTTCTGAAAGAACAGTTAAAGTTGAAATTATTCCTTGATTCATGAGCTGCAGAATGGAATTTTAGTTGGCAGGCATGAAAATAACATCCATCAGATCTCTTGGATGACCAAGAGTATCGTCAATGAGCAGCAATATTTTAAAAGGGATCTTTCTTCTGAGCAGTAGGTTTCAACAGTTGGCTTAAAATGTTCAGTAAACCATGCTGCAAGCAAATCTGCTGTCATCCAGACATTGTTGTTCTATTTGTAGAGCACAGGCAGAGTAATTTAGCTTAATTTTTAAGAGCTCTAAGATTTTTAAAATGGTAAATGAGCATTGGTTTTAACTTAAAGTCATCAGCTGCATTAGCCCCTGAGAAGAGAGTCAGCCTGTCTTTTGAAAACTTCAAGACAGACGTTGATTTCTCCTCTCTAACCATGAAAGTCCTAGAAAGCATCTTCTTCCAATAGAAGGGTGTTTAGTCTACACTGAAAATCTATTATTTAGTCTAGATACTCTCATTGGTTTACCTTAGCTAGATCTCCTGGATAATTTTCTGCAGCTTCTACATCAGCATTTGCTGCTTCATCTCATGCTTTACGTTATGAAGACAGCATCTGTCTTTAAATTTCATGAACCAACCTCTACTATTTTCAAACTTTTCTTCTGCAGTTTGATGTCTTGGTCCAGTTGGTAAAACGTCATGTTTTATTTTTTGTTTCCAAAAATGCTTGGAATTTTAACAGTTTGACACTTTATTGGAATATTCATGGTAAAATAAAACATCAAAATGTTTCTTAAAAAAAGGAAATGAAATCTACTACATGTATTATAATATGCACAAAATGAAATAAATAAAATATTATAACTAAAAGGCAAAAGAAGTAAATAAGTAGTAAAGAAAACCATTGGTTATAGAAAGCTTCATTAAAATGGCAAAAATAAATTTAAATGTAACACTGTAAATAGTTAAAAATAAATTAACCTTACCTATTAAATGATGGACTGCTAAGTTGGGAAAAAAACTTAGCAGTCTCTTACTTATGGGTATACTCTTTCTTATGGGTAACACTAAAATGTCATGTTGAGGAATGGCTAAAAAAGAAGATGAAAAATCTTAAGGCATTATAATATTATGATAATAAAAAGAAAGTCGATGTTGCATAGTTAAAATAGAATAAAATAGAATTAATTGAAACACATTAATAGCAGTAAAATGATCATTATTGTATCATTCATGATAAGCTAGTTTGTGCTACAGTAAAAAGCAATCTTAATATTTCAGTACAAGAGCTGGCTGAGAAGATATAAGTTCACTGAATTATGCTATTGCCATTTAGCATAAGATGCCAGCATTTGTTTCAGTAGAAGAGAACATGGGGACTCATACACAAGCTATTAAATACTTTCACCCAGAAGTGACATGTGTCATTTCTTTTCTCATTTCATTAGCCAAAGCAAGTCATATTTAAGAAGGCAGAAAAGCACTGCACTTTCAAATGGCTAGCAGGAGTAAATAAGCAGCAATTCGATGAGCATAAATTACCTTCTACAACTACATGTTGATAAAAAGTACAATCACTCATAAAGATGTAGCAACCATGATTTTTCTAAGTGTAACATAGCATCAAAAAACATTATGCAAATAAGATATTAACAAAAATGAACACACCCAGAAATATAAAGGGTGAGTTTTAGTAACTTTTCAGAGAAACCAATGGACCAAACAGACAAAATTAAATATAGACCATTTCAAAAATATACTATAATGTAATATAACATTATATAACATAATGTAGCATAACAATATAACCTTCTTGCTCTGATGCTTTCAACAAGTGCCTTGTACATTCATTGTGCCCTTTAGCATAAATTAATAAAAGTGGGAAAAATGTAGTGAACTGATTATTGCAGGGTATATTGTGTCCCCCTAAATATAGGTTCAAGCCCTAATCCCCAATGCATACGAATGTGACATTATTTGGAAATGCAATCTTTGCAGATACAATCAAGTTATGACGAAGTCATAATGGATGAGGCTGGGCTGTAATTCAATATGACTGATTTAAGTAGAGGAGAAGAGACACACACATGCACATAGAAACAGTGCCATGCAATGATGAAGACAGACATTGAAGTGACGCATCTACAAGCAAGGAATGTCATGCATTGCCAGTCATTACCAGAAGGTAGAAAAGAGGCATAGAACAGATTCTCCCTCATATCTATCAGGAAAAAACAATCCTGCTGACACCTGGATTTTGGAAGTCTCGTCTTCAGAACTGTGAGAGAATAAGTTTCTATTGTTTTAAGCCACTCACTTTGTATTATGTTATTTTAATTCTTGGAAACTAATACACTGTGCAAGAGAAATTTTTATAGACCAGACCTAACAGAGGAACACAGCAACATTATTTTCATTCTATTGGCTAAATTTCCAACGAATTCTAACTATAGTGCAGATTGGGAAATGTAATCCAGCTGCATTGTAGGGAGAAGAGGAAATTATTCAACAAATAACCAGTCAAGTTATGCCACAGAAACTTAAAACAAAAAATGAATGGAATAATATTTTTAATAACAGCAGTAAAGAGAAAATAAAAATTTAAATTACAAGTTATTTTAGAACTATTTTTCAATAAAAATGTTACATACAAATATTTGTCAATAGTTCCTGGTATAGAGGTATTTTAGTCTTAGATGCATTTATTAATAAATTAGAAATAGAAATGAATTAGGCTTTCAACTCTGAAAAATTCATTTAAAAAGAGGGGAACTAAAATTCGGAGAGCAGAGAAGAAACTGATAAAATATATAAAGTTACAATTATCCCAAAACTAAATAATTATACATTTTATATATGTCTGTGTATGTGTATGGTTATAGTACATGTGATTATACACATGGATATATAGTTATGTATTTATATATAATATAAAATATATGATTATTCAAGTAAATAATCATATATAAAACAATCAAGAAAATGTTTTATCAAGAATTTTTTTCCTATAAAAATGCTCCTTTTATCTTAAATTTAGAAATACCAAACTAATTAAAATATCTTTAAAGAAAATTTCATATGCTTTATTCACAGGACTGACTTACCCTTTTTACTGGAAATTTTCATGTAATTTTATATATAATTTTGATCCAGTATTTTTTTTAATTTCAAAGGGGACTCTTGAAGATAATGAAGCAGTAGATATGTGTAAGCCATACAGCCACTATACTTCATTATCTGTAAATAAGTGTAGGCACTGCATTTGCAGTTTTAAGTACTGAACTTTCACAAAGACATCCAGCAAATGATTTTTAACGTCTTGCAATTGGATTAAGAGAAAAAGTCCACTTATCTTTGGAGGTGAATTATTTTCTTTTGAAATTGAAAAGTGGTTAACATTTTTAACACTATCATTAATTGATATTATTTTGTACTTGAACTTGCCATTTTCTACTAATCTTCATGCATTGTTTTGAAGATTAGGAATATGAATATCTTGGTGTGGTTGAGTCGGAAACATAAGGCATAATTCAGAAACCCAACTATCCCTCAAATACACTGCTCTGTGGTATTATTAATAGTGATCCATATGGGGATTATGTATAGTTATGATACTGAAAATAAATATAACTACTCAATCCTATACACGCATTTTAGTACTTATCTTACTTGTAGACTCCAAGGCTTTGGCACGTAAGTATTTGCTCCTTCTTTATTCACGTTTATTGTGTTCCATTTTTCAAAATTTTCTTTTGTGATTAGATCACAGTATTTAACAGTACCATGTAATCCAAACATTTCTTAGTCTGCATAACCAAGATTATTCTCTTTTCATTCTACCTTATTCTTAGCAGTGCCTTCAATCACCAAATGACTATTTTCTGATAATTCCAGTATCTGTATTACTAAGACAATAACAGTTAATGTGCATTCTGTACTGACTATATGTTGAGTACTTCTTTCAGTGCTTTATATCTATTAAATCATAATTATCATAACAATTTGAGGTAATCGTTAATATTTCCATAGTAAGCGTAAGGATTCTGAGCTACATAGAAGTTGAGTAACTTGTACTGTGGATTGTTGGTGCCAGAGTATGGTTCCAGGACCATAGCTCTATACTCCCCACAAGGCCATACTTCTTTCTTAAGCTTCAAAACTGTACATTTAATTGTTTGCTAGAACTCTACTCTCAAGTATCTATCACGTGTCTATCAAAAAGAGCATGCCAACATATTCTTCCTCTCCTCCCTACCTTAGAGCAAGAGTCACAGGCTATAGGCCTATTCTTAGCCTTTTCTTTTGTCTCTCTCTTCCAACAAAATTTACAAGACAAACTCCCAGGATTTCTCAAATCAATCATCTTTATCCTATTTTATTAAACTGTCAGAACTACTTCTGTATAAACTAAAGGAATTTCTCTGTGATATGGAAGGATTTTTTTCCTTTTAATAGTTGTACTTTATCCAATTGGCAGAGCTCTTTTTCTATGACTATTTCACTTTCTTTTGAACTTCTATGCCATCAATTTTATCAATATTTAATGGCTTTTAGATTTTATGTAACAGTATATTTTTCTGTCCAAACAAAACAGAAATTATTTTTTAAAAAAATCCCCAGATTTCCTCCACTACTTTTATAGCTTAGTTATTTTGTGATTAAATTAAAAATGTTTAGATTTTATATTCACCAAAATCAAAGCATATCCTTCCTGAAGACCCTGTATAATATAGGCCCCTGACTCATATACTCTGTTCTTTTACTTCCTTGTACTATTGCAGGTTTGTTTCCTTAGAAAGCAAATTCTTTAATGAAAATCATCATGAAAGGGAAGGGAAGAAATCAGGATTTGGCAGAGGCTGAGCTATGACACAGTCTTACAGAAAGGCTCAGCCAACACAGAGGGGAGTTTCAAAGAAGGGATAACACTTTGGAAATCTCATCATTTCTGGTGAGAGGTCTGAGCTCTTTTACCTGCATCAATCTGTGTGACCTTAAATAGAAGCTTCTCAGCCCGGTTAATCCCTGAAAAAGTTGAAAGCTGAGAGTGTCTGCCTATGGCACAGCCTGGGGCTAGAGTAATAAGTGTTTATTCCTAAAAGGGAATTCGGGCAGCACCTTGCAGCATCCATCATGGTCCATCCCTTGTGCTGCCCAGCCTACTATTTTTGTATAAGTTCTATGAACAGCCCTGATCTAGTGAGCTTTTCTTTCTGGGGGAAATTTAAAATGTTAGTGGGAAAAGCTAATGCTCTTACTGCTGCACAGCATGAGAGATACAACTGATATTCATCATCTCATTCCCTCTCCTATCAATTCTGAATTTTCTCCAGCCACAGCTATCACTTCTGCAGGTTTTGGTTGCTTACCTGGGGATGTGACCCAGATTCTCATCCCGGAGATTGGTAAGTCCTTGATCATAGGTCTTTCTTAGTTCAGAGAGACTGCCCATTTATTATTAAAATTTAAACAAAGAATTGGTACCTAATTGGTACCCAAGTGAATTGCGTTATGCAAAATATATTCATCCCAGTATCTGTTGTTTAACAGCATCCTTACTTCCTTCTAAAGACCAGGGTTAATTACTCTGACATTCTGGTGATCCCTATTTTTGCCCTTGACACCAATATTCTAAAATGCTCAATAGGAGTTTTGCAGTGTTCCCTGGTGGAAACATTTTCTACTAGGAAATGAGCATTGTTGAGCACAGTGTTGGGGTGACAGGAAACATGAAATCCCCAAGCATACCACTGCAAGCAGTGGTAAGCTAGGCTTTTCCCACTTCTATCCTTGTTTCCATGACCCATGTAGTCTACATTTTGTAGATATAACATAATATAAAGGTATACAATTTAAAGTATATAATATATCCTTAAGGATGACACCTCATTCACATAAAGTATTTCTTCCAAGCTCACATTTCAGATATGCCTGTGCAGGCAGTTCTAACATCATGAGTGTGGCAGCTTCTGCGATTGCAGTTTGTGATATTGCTACTGAATCCCATTTTCTTTGGTCTGTCCCACCCTTTCCAGTGTTGTACAGTAAATTTTTGTATTGCAGCAGACGCTATGGGGGTTCCTACTGACCAAGTCTGTAATTGCTGCCATTACTAACTGTCTAATGTTGGACATTTAGCAGTTTAGCACTTGTTTCATTGTGAATGCTCTCTACCAAGCTTTAACATACAATGGAAAGATCTTCACACATCATGATAATTACCATCTATCAAGCTAAATGCCTCTATCTGAGACCTCCTTATTCCCAGTTTTCCAATTCTTCTCCTCCAAGGCTCTCTAGCCAATATATTTCCCATTGCCTGTGAATTCTTATGAAGAGTAAGAATTCTTTTGTCATACAAAGTGCACTAGATATACTACTTAGATCTCTGTCCAATGAGAAAATTTGTCTTCAGCACTGCCTTTAGAGGTGACCTCCGAGTGGGCAGCTCTCATTCATTTTCAACTTGTACCCACATTCCAAGATAGCCTATCCCTGAACCAGGTGCAACTTTATTTCTTCTTTATCAGCTAGTCCTAGAGACCCCTTAGCTTTCTTAGATGGGTGTGGGGACGCACTGACTCAGCAATGGCACCTGGCATGGTGTCATGGGCTATGTGCTTGTAGTGTGCTGTGTTCTCTGATACTAATCACGCTCAGTCAGGATATGCCGTTTCCATTGGATTATTGCTTATCCAACAAACCTTATGACTGAGGGAGTCAGACAGAACTCAGTGCATGCTGAGTAGTTCTGGCCTGAGGTCTCTTTGTGTCTCATAATCAGGAGCTCCATCTGTACCCAGGTCCAGTAACATGCTAGGAGTTGTTTTTCAAAATGTTCCTAATTCTCTTCTTCACATGGCCTGACTTTACTCTAGAAATTTAGGTTTTTAAATTGTAATTCTTCTACTGAGACTTGCCGTAAACTAAGCACTGTCTCTTTCCACCACTGGTATCTATAACACTATTGGGCCTGCTGGGACATATGTCACAAGCAGCAGGGCTGCTACCATCACAGATTAGACTGCTACAAAACACTTTAATCTGCTAGGCTGGACACAAAGCTGAAAGTCTTTTGTTTCACCAAATATATGGAATAGAGATTTAATCTCAGATGTGGAATACGCTGTCTCCAGAAGCCAAAAAAGTACTGCAGATATGTTCCTTTCTTCATAGTGGTAGGCACCAAATATTATATATATACATACATATATATATCTTAGGAAGGGAAGTACAGTATGGCCCAGACACGAGACAAATGGATCTAAATACATTCCTAAAACTTTTGATAGTGGAGGGAGACTTTGAGTTTTCAAAAGGTTTGCATCCTACCCTCTGGAAATGCATGAGTTTCACTAAAGGTACCATGTGCTAGTCACTGCTTGCTTAGCTGGCTTGAGTAGCATGAAATAATTAGGACAACTGAGCAAAGCAATAGTTCATTGGATGTCCAGATGATCCAGAACCCTTGTGTTTATATTGCGATAGAGTAGCAGAGTTAACCTAGCCATGGACCAACACTATAAGTGGATATTGTCATGTCTGTATGAATGTGAACTATATTTAATTCAGAATTCTTATAGGAATTAAAAAGGACACGTTCACCAGATCAATGGCTGCATACTGTGCACCCGAGGTTTAGTTACTGTGCATTATCAAAATTATGACATTTGGTATGGTGGCTGCAATGATGCCTACTGTTTGGTTGAGTTGACATTATTCCACTCACATCCCCTAGGATCCGTCTGGATTTTTCAGATTCCTGATTGTTTGAATTTAATGGAAATAGACTGAATTATCAGTTATGCTCCCTTTTGACTCAAATTATAAGTATTTTTCCATTTCTTCCTGAGATGGGATAATATTTTCGATTTATCATGATGCAGGGAGAGATTTCAGAGGCTACAACGACTTGGCCTTCCCTACCGTAAAAGCTTTTACTTCACCGGACAAGGACTGCAACCAATATGGGGACTATGCCAACCATCCAGCATGTCTGTTCCAGTTTGGAGGACTGGGAGATAACTATCAGACAGTAGACCCACTGGGAAGTGGATACAGGCCTGGACCCCATCTAGTCCTTCACATGTGTCCCCAATATTTCAGGAGGGAGCATGATGACACTTTGAGTCTCTGGCTATTGCTGTCAAATTTAATCCTGTGTTCAAGAGTCCTCAAAATATTTGGGTGTCCCTGTTTCCCCCACATACAGTTAACTAAGAAAATGTTCAAAGATCCCTTTATAGAATATCTGAAGAAATCATTAGCACCTACATTTGATCTGGTGTTACAAGTTCCCACCTCCTGGACCTAGTTTTACTTTCAGTCAGTGAGATCTGGTCTAAAAACTGAATCAGGTCTGGAAACTAAGAAGACAGTTGCAACTTTTATTGGACCAATTGCTCTCATCAATTTTTTTATTTTATTTTATGGATTGAGAAGTACCCCTTTTTCCTACCCATCTATATTGCCCCCCTAAGATATTATATTTTATTTTTATCTCCATAACAATCTATGGTGCAGAACCACCTGAAAATTCCTCAAATCTTGCCACTCATAGATAATTGTATCCACTGAGCTTTTGATGACCAAGTGTCACACTGGTCCTCAACTACTTGAGGGAGCCTGTCATACTTATTGCTAACAGCTGTAAACAACATCTTCTATCATCAGTCCTGGCCAACAGACTAGAACAATTTTTTCTCCAACATATTCCTTATGTCTTTAATGAATGATATGTTACGTGGCCTTACATACTGTATTCACTTTAATGCAGCTGATTCTCTCAGCCTTTAACCCCATCTTCCACAATGTGCCATGGCAGTCCTTGCATTTCTACATCTTTGATTATGGGCCATCATTTTCCATGTTCCTAGGAATTATTCTATTAATATATTGTGTCTACAATCTCTTGTGTTTCTTGTTAGTTTATTAAATCCTATATCCTAACAGAGTACACCAGATTGATAACTCTCCTTCATATTTTTACATCTTTATCTTAATCACGTACCATCTGAGATATTTGTTTACTTGCTTAAATCTTTCACTCCATCAGATTGGCATGAAGGATTATAAGTATTATCTAAATTAATTTAAAAAAAACTTTTACTAACTCCACATAAATTTTTATATAAAATCTCTATGTTATGCTAGGTCTTCAGAACTATGAATTCGCCGCCTCACTGATCTAAAAATTACCTCTCTCTTTCCCTCAACTGTGTCAGACATGCAACCTGTACCCCACTTATACAGAGCTATTTGAATTCCCTAATACAATGTGCCTGCTAGTGCCTTTTTGTGTACACATTGCTCTCTATACCATAATTAAGGTCTTCCTGCCTGTAATATTCATGCTACCATCTTATTTTTAATTAACTCACTCAAATTTTCTCTTTTTCACTTTTTCCTGAAAATCTTTTCTAGACTATGTCATTGTCAGGCCAGTGTGATCCGAAACCACCTTATAGCATATATCATTTGTCACTATCTCTTGTCTCTTCCTTGACTAGTGTTTCTCAAATATTGTTCTACAGACAGATAAGAATCTATATCAAAGTTATTATTCTTTAACGGAGAAATGAAAAAAAAATAAAAGCAACTTAGGGAGTTTTCCACAAAGCTGCAACTGGAGATACAACGCACTATTATTCATTCTCACCTTATGTCTTCCTCAATATTGTGGTTGTTATTGTTAAAATGCTTCTTTCTTGATGACATAATGATGATGATAGATGCCACTAATTTTTCTTCCTTCCTTTTTTCCTTACTTGTTTCCTTCATCTTTTTTTTTCTTTCAAAGCCTTCATTTGACATAATAAAAAGTTTGCAGCACTGTTCAGGTCCCAGTTTTTTAACTACTCTGTTGCTCAGAACTCTGAATTTTCAAGTGTGTGTGTGTGTGTGTGTGTGTGTGTGTGTTTTAAATGTTATGATTATTTCCCTGGTAGCTTGATCAGTGCCCAGAATATGTAGTCAGTGCCAATGTATCTTAGATAAATGAGTAATTACACTCTCAGATATGCCAAATCAATTATAATATAATAATTTAACAGAAAAGAGAATGGAATAACTACAGATACTACTAGTACTTAGGTGCAAGGGATACAGGCTGGTTTATAGGCTAAGTAGTTTTATGTACCTAAGAATTCTAATTATCCCCTGATGTCTTCTCCAGTGATCCCATTGCTAACTCTGCTCAGCACCCTAATGAACCCAATGCTCCCGTAATTAACACTCACTGTTTTTGGAACAGTCCAGTATATTCAGTGTTGCACAGCTGCTGATCTGCATACAAACTACTGAGTTAGATTAACATTTTTTGACTTCAATCCAGCACATAATTAAGGTCTACCTGAAAACCTCAAGGAAAAGTAATAATTACAGTAAAAGGGCAGTAGAATGTTTTGGATCCAACATGCTAGCTCAAACTCAGCAGCAGATTATAACAGCAATAAAGTGTGACCTTTTAGTAGCACCTGTAAAGTGGTACTTAAAGATTGTTCTCTAATTGCTTCACTTTTTGGCAATTGGGTGAGAAACAGTCCAATATAGAGCAGATAAAGTGATTGAATTACCTCCCCTTCCATAGCTATTTCCTGTGATGCACCTGACTCCACCTATAGGTATTTTTGTCTGTATTTCCATAAAAATAGAAAACAGAATCCTTTGGGAAAGTATAGAGAAAATGTGCAGACACCATAAATCACATAATAGAGTGAACTCATTACCTATCCTGCACCCCCACTGAAGCAAGGTGAAAATTCAATTTTAAGCAAAGCTAGCAATTTTATTCCTTTTTAAAGCAATTTCTTACCTGGCATATGGGTAACTCTCCCTTTACTGATATTTCTTGAGGTGCAAATTAATTTTTGGTTCAGATTGTAACTCATCTTCGTGTAAGGAAATTGTAACAGTGAGGGCTGATCTCTTCTCAGAAAGACAATTGAGTCGAACATAAATATACTGGATTCCAAAAATGTTTGCATTGTTAAAAATTTATCTCTACTTGTAGATTATTTCTCAACAGGTGATAATATTTAATTTCCTCACCATATGTTAAAATCTACATATTTATTTATTTTTGAATATCAACAGTGCAAAAAATATATAAATATCTTATCCAGTACTTTAATTGCACATGCAATTGGCTGGTGCAGTTCTGAATTAAGAAAAATGTATTTTTTTTTGGTACAATAAATATTTGCCGCAAATATTTTTCTGGGGTAATAAGCTACTGACAAAGCATTTAATAGTTTTTTTTCATTTTGAGTAAATATATAATTTTACTAAAAACTTTTAAAAGAATATTTATAATATAAATATTGATTTCTTTAAATGTGAATGAAAAATTAATTCCTTTATTTTGGGGTAAGGAAATTGTGTGTGGTCTGGGGGCACTTTCTGGAATATCTTAATAGACATTTTCACAATAATAACCCTCCTTAGGAAAATGTCGCTTTTATTTTTTTTAAAAGTCAGTAAAAAATGCATATTGACTTTCAGAAAGCCTCTATTTCAAGTTGGATGAAATGTCTTCATCCTATAATGTGAGGGATACATTTTTTATAAGTAAGTTTTAAATCAATAGAGGTCATTCACCTACTTACAAACTTAATTTTTTAAAAATTAACCTTACAATAAATGTTTAATTCCTAAATGCTGCTTGCATGACCTAATCTCACATACACTCATACCTCATCATCTGCTACCACATTAAACACTTAGTGGTCACTCACTTCAGCCACGTTGGCCTTCCAGAAGTTGCTCAGGGTATTCCAAGCTCAATGACCTTAAACTTTTCCTTAGCTCCTCTCTTGGTATCCCAAACTCATTCCTTCTAGTCCTGGCTTCAATGTCATTTCTTCAGAGAAGTGGTTGTCCCTAATCCCACTACCATTAATATTTTCTCCTATTGTTCTCTCAAAACAATCTATTTCTTTTCATAGAGCTTACAGTAACTTGCATTGATAATTTATCCATTTATCTGTGAAATGTCTCTCTCCTCCATTCACTCTCTTCCCCATGATAGAAAGGATCATATCTATTGGTTTTACACTATATACCTCCCACATCTCCAATATTTAGAACCTCCCACATCTCCAATATTTAGAACCTTCCACATCTCCAATATTTAGTCCTTAAATATTTATTAAAAAGAAGTTAAAATGTGTTATCATTATTGTCAATATTATAAAAACATACATGATAAAAGAATAAAAAACTTTATTTTCTTAATTTGTATTTCTCAATTGTACCACATGGAGTGCTGGACACTATCCACAAATATTATATGCAATTTTACCAATATGTAAAACTTAGTTTTGTAACAGTGGGATGGGTATAAACAGTATTAAGGCAGGATCTTTAAATGAACACAACATGCTTGCAGCCTATAAAGATGTACTGCCTTCTGTGTATAGAAGGCAACAGTAAGATACCTGTAGGAGAGAAGTCCATCACCAAAATATGGAAGAATTGTGTGTTGTCAGTCTTTGAGGGCGTAACCCAGGGAGTAAATAATTCTACTCAAATACTGGCAAAAAATAAAAATTGACAAAAATCATGAAAGCTTTTAGAAACAAGATGAAATTTTAGATGTCATTATGGTTGCAGTTGATTGTGTTTATTTACACAGTATTTTTTTATTTTTTAATCTTTATAAATGTGTTATACAATAATTTAGTACTTTAAAAGTTCTTTAAAAATAGAATGGAAAAATCATCGTTTAAAATGATCTGTAGGCTTTCATTAAACAAGTATTTTGGGCTTCATTGGTCTGATAAATGTTATGGATGTGTGATTTATTTTATTCTTTCAGAATCCTTCCATAAATATTAATAAAAATCAGGACATAAAGCCTCAGGCATAAAAATTATATATAGATAGGAGAATATACCAATTTGTCTTGTTTCCCCTAGATCGAAGAATGGAAAATAATATTTATTTAATTTCTGTTGAGAACTAAGATATTGTGTTGGGTGCTTCCTTAAACTTTATGTTAATCCTTGTGAGAATGCTGAGGTACCACTAATTTTATGACAAATGGCAAACTAACTTAGACAGAGGTTTATAAGATTAAACAATTTTCATAAGTACACAAAAATTTATATCTAGTAGAACCAGAATTGAAAATCTTGGCTGTGTGACTGCAGCCTAAGAACTTTTGCCTTCTTCCTTTGCTTTCCTCAAACAACTGTTTGAAAGAAAATAGGAAATTTTCATTTTATAACTCTCCATTTAGTGTCTACAAAGAAAAATTGTCTAATGTGTTTTAAAATAAATTATTGTTCTAATAATGTTAATCCCTGATATTCACATTCTTCATTTCAAATATTACCTTGCTATCCACATACACTTCTTAAGGATTACTAAATTGGTGAATGGCTATGCAAAATAATTTCTGTTGACCACTTGGAAAACAGCACACACACAAACATAAAAAAATTTTCTCTTCAGAGATATTTTGAAAATGTCACAAATCATTAGAATATGGATCACGTATTGTTTGCCAAATGATTCTGACAACAGCCTTACGACAACTGGGTCAATAATGCCTATTATGAAATAAAGACTCAGAATGATTAACTAAATGTAAGAGTGTATAGCAAAAATGATATTAAAATAATTTTTTCCATTAGAGCCCAAGGTTTTTACCTGTTCTTATACCACATCTCAAAATACTGTTAGACCTTTAAGCAAAATTTGAACCAGCGTCTGTGAATTAATGAGATAAACATACTATACTATTTCCAGCTACCAGATGGGTCATAGAAAAGTTCCTAAACCATGAATAAGCCTACACAAATGTATGCATGTTAATGAATAAAATGGAAAAACTTGTGAGGAGGAATTCTTGCTTCCACAAAGACCTTGAATGTCTGCCAAATCTAAAACTAACAATAAAGACCACTGCAATGATAAAGATATCTTTTATGTTTTCTAGGATGATTCTTGTAGCAATCCTGCACTACTCCCACAGTCTCTCAATATGGGATGAAAATTCCAAATGAATAGAGTAGTGGCAAATTAAGCATTGGGGGAGAATATAATTTAGAGGCAATCTGGTGTTTCTCTCAATAGAACTATGCTTTTGGAACAACGATACTGTTAGTCATTTACTGAAATTGATTAAAATAAAAAAACCCCACACTTTGACTTTTATTACATTTCTGAAATAAAGAAACATCTTTTCAGCCAATTACTACTGTGGCTTCATAAATGGTGAACTGATTCTTGTATTTGCATTGAAGATTTGAGATATTTAATTCACAATTTTTCCCTTAGTTCCTTAATTGTTAGGTTCAGTACTAAACCCCTCACAAAACAATTGAACCAAATTGTTTATTGTTTGATGTTAAAGAATCTCCAAATCTTTAGGTATGTACTCTATTTATGAGGCCGTATTAACATATCCACTCCTTCCTCACTAAGGTTTTCACTATTAAAAATGTTTCATTATAGATTGTAACTATAGAAAAATAAATTGGTTTCTGCATGTGCTAGCTAGGAACAACTTCCAGAACAGGCTTCAAAGTGTACTTTTAATTGAAATAAATACAAATATTTTTTGACCCCAAAAGGTTTGGATCTCTTGGTAGTCAAAGCAGATGGAGGCTCTCAGTATTACCAATAGAAATTACTAAAAATAATGAAAATATTCTATATAATAAAAGTACACTGCATGATCTTTTTAAAGTGGATTCTCTTTTTCTGTATAATATTAGGAACTCTAGAGAATTTTATTTAAATTACTACATTATAATCAGCATTAAATTAATACGTTATAACCCGTATTTATATACTACTAGTTACCTATTTAAGAATATATTTTGATTAAAACTGAAAGATTGAAGGAAATGGATTAGCACACATTGAGTACTATAAAACAAAGAGCCTACAGGGAAAAATCAGAGTTGCTTTTTTTTTTTTTTTGTAAAATTCATAAATCCACACATGCTCACAAACACACACAGACACAACCACAGACACAAGTGCACACATACACACACCTATATACAATAAAGGGCTTACAGGAAAACTTAAATTCTTACTCATCAAGCATAAGCATAAGTTTCTTAAAATTAGATACAGACATTCAGAATCATTCAAGCAATCAGTTGACATTGGTGACATTTACAAGGTTTTAGAAGCTTAAGTAAATGTTAGAAGAATCTTGAATAAATGAATTTATTTGACCATATTAGATAAGAAATTCATAGGTTAATCAATTAATATGGAACCACAATGATATAGAAAGGGGTATATTCCTGAATTATTGAGTTCCTCATCTGTTCAAAAGAATAAATATTCATCTCATAGAATGGTGTGAGAATTAAATCAATGTGCTTATGCACAATGTTTAAATAATGGGCATGCTGGCAGTTATGGCTTCTCTCATCATATAAAAAATTAACTAAAGATGGATGAAAGACTTAAATATAAGATCCAACACCCTAAAAATTCTAGAAAAAAATTGTAGGAAAAACTCTACTGAATATTGGCCTAGACAAAGAATTTATGACCAAGATCTCAAAAGCACATACAATAGAAACAAAAATAAATAAATAGGACTTAATTAGACTAAAAAGTTTCTTCACAGCAATGGTAATAATTAACAGAATAAATAGATAACCTATAGAATGGGAGAAAACATTCTCAAACTATACATCTGACAAAGGTCGAATATCCAGAATCCACAAACAAATTGGCAAGAAAAAAACAAATAACCTCTTCAAAAAGTAGGCAAGAGACATGAACAAACATTTTTCAAAAGAAGATATACAAATGGCCAAAAAACATATGAAAAAAAATGCTCAATATCACTAATAATCAGGGAAATAACAAATTAAAACCACAATGAGATGCCACCTTATTCCAGTTAGAATGGTCATAATTAAAATGTAAAAAAAAAAAACATAGATGTTGGTACAGATACAGTCAAAAGGGAACATGTTTACACTGTTAGTGGATAAATAAATGTGGTTAATCCAGATAATGGAATATTATTCAGTATTTTAAAAAGAGGGAGGGGACTATCGGGTGACAAAAATACCTAGACGAAATCAAAATGCCTATTACTAAGTGAAAGAAGTTAATTTGAAAACGATACAAACTGTATCACGTCAACTGTATGACATTCCAAAAAAGAAAAGATTATGGAGACAATAAAACAGTATCAGTGATTGCCAGACATTAGGGGGAGAAAGGGATGAGTAGGCAAAACATCAGAATTTTCAGGTCAGTAAAACCATTTGGTGTAACACTACAATGGTGGATACATTATATATTTGTTGAAATCTATAAAACATACAACACCAAAAGGAAGCCCTAATGTAAAAGAGATGGATAACAGTGATGTGTCAGTGTAGGTTAATTGATGGTAACAAATGTAACGCTGTAGAAAGGGGTATCCATAGAGGGAGAGGCTATGCATGTGTAGGACAGAAGGTAATTGCAAACTTCCTGCATTTTTCACTCAGTCTTGCTTTGAACCCAATACTTATTTAAAAATAAAGTTTACCAATTAAAAACTAATAGCACATGTGAATCTTAAAAACACTAGAACTCTTTTAAAACTGCCTCCAGGTACTTTTAGATCATATTTCTTAATATCCACTTTTGAAGCAGCATTTCATATTTTCGGAGTGAATTTAATTGTTTTAATAGCTAAGAGTCTTTCAGATCTAAGTCTGGTAAATAAGGTGAGCAATCACATTGAGAAAAATCCATTTGGAGTTTAAAATTAGGTATGACTTTAAAGTAATTGAGATTGATTTTCTTAATTCACCAGTAAAATGTCTCCGTAAGTGTTTCCAAAAGAGGAATCCTCAAGAGATTTTTGAGCAATTTCAGCAAAATGAGATTAAGGATTGTCTCTTAAGTCAATATTTTGCAGAACAATTGGCATATATGTGTACTGCATTATGTTATTTCTAAGAATTTTGTCAAAATTCAGCCTTTACTCTAAAAAAGTATACAGTATTAACAACAAACATTTACTTGGACTTTTATATTTTTTCATGTCTTCTCTATATTTGTTTCATAGCTATAGCCCAAGTGATACATGTGGATACAAGTACATGTATATGAAAACATATATAGAACTCCCACATATCTAATGTGCATATGTTTGGGGTATGAAGATATTGACAGAGGATTTTTATTCTCCTAAATTAAAAGAAGAATCACTTATACATCAGTAAGCTTAGAGCCTTTTATATGCCACATTTGTGTTTCATTATGCCATTTGTTACTCTAAACTGGAGATTTTAAAAATGCTTATTAGTATTTTGTATTCATAAATTCCCTTAGCAAATTATCTTGTCATTACAAATTTTAAGTCTTTCATTGGAATGACACATATTGCTTCTTAGTTAGCAAAATAAAAAGTACTTACAATTTATTTAAATTCATTCATTGATAAATTCTGGGTTTATCACTTTATAAAACCCTTTGCAGGAGGAAAGGCTACAAAATGTCATTTAAGCTGTAGTTTGCTAAATTCAGATTTTGTTGGAAAGTTAGGGGAAAGGCTTTCCCTTATCTAAATTAATCATTATTTAAGCCCTCCAATATTCTAAGCCTCAGCATGACACTCAGATCTAAGAAAAAAAAGTCAAAATCTTTGGACACTATGAAGCCAACCTTATAAAATAATACTTAATTAGCTCATCTTTAATGTTTTTCTCTATTCCATTTTATAACTCCATTTAGAAACTGATATACTCAGATAATCCTGTGTAACATCTTGCTGTAGGAACTTGAAAACCCTTCCCTTCTAGTTACAGATTCTCCCTTCCTTGGTTCTTTTTGAGTTTACTCCACAGATATTTTTTAATGTTCATCTCTTCAACTTCATTTTTGCTGAGCCCAAGGTATTTCTTTCAGTTCAATTTTTTTTTCTGAAGTTTAAGTCTTCATTTGCAATATATAATAGATAATCACCAGATGTTGCAGGAGTACGCCAATAATCATATGCATGAAACTGAACTTTTCCTTTTTCTGTTATGCCTAAGTTACCCTGTATGTTCTCTCTCTTTCAAAGGTACTGTGTAGAGATATAAGTTTGAAATATAAAAAACAGTTCTATATACATTTACTAAAAGTGCCTGTAATAATGAATATATCTCTCCTTACTTTTCATTTTTCCCTTTATCTTCTACATTTAATAGTTCACAAATTCCTGTGATTTTTATTTCTCAAATATTCCTCGAATCACTTCCTTTAATTGGGTTTCATTGTTACTAGGTTAGTTTGATATCATATAATTTTCACTTTAAAAATTGCAAGTCTTTCTTCTCTCCCCCTTCTGGTTAGTTCACAATATTGTGACTAGTGTTATCTTTCTGAAACACAAATTCAATCTGTCATTATTCTAATTAAAATTTTTTGAATAATCTTCATGGCAGACAGAACAATATTCAAACCCAAAGTAAGATACTCAAGACATTTTACTCTATTGTCACAAAATAATATTTTATACTTAATCCTATGAGTACTTTTCATATATGTCACAATGAGATTTAGGAGACTTCACTGTGTGTCTTCTCTAGACACAGTGAATGATCAGTGACTTCAAATATTATTATTTTTTAAATTTCAAAATGTAGAGGAGATACAAATGTTTAGGTTACATGAATCACATTTTTGATGCTTGAGTCTCAGCTATACGTGCGCCCATCACCTAAATAGTGTTCATTGTACCCATTAGGTAGGTTTTTGCACCCTCCCCTCTGCCCCGCTCCCACCTGGCTTATTTCCACTGAAGTTTACTTCCTTATGTGTACATGTGTCCTTGTTGGTTCTTTCCAATTTAATAGTGAGTACATGTGGTGTTTTTCCATTCTTTAGATACTTCATTTAGGAGAATTGTCTCCAGTTCCATCCAAATTGTTGCAAAAGGTATTAATTCATCTTTTTTATGGCTAAGTTGTATTCCATCATATACATATACCACATTTTATCAATCCACTCATGAATTGATGGACACTTGGTTTGATTCCATATCTTTGCACTTGTGAATTGTGCTGCAATAAACATTCCAGTGCATGTGTCTTTTTGATGAAAAATCTTTTTTTCCCTTGAGTAGATACCCAATAGTGGAATTACTGGATTGAATGGTAGGTCTACTTTTAGTTCTTAAAGGAATCTCCATACTGTTTTCCATAAGGGTTGTACTAATTTTCAGTTGCACCAACAGTGTATAAGCATTCCTTTCTCTCTGCATTCGCACCAGCATATTTTGTTTTTGGACTTTTTAATAAAAGTCATTCTAACTTGGTTTACTCATACAGATACATTGGTCTTCCTAATTCTGAATGACCAGGCTTCATAAACAATAATTTAGAAGATTTATTGCCTTCAATTTATGCAAAATCTCAGATATTTATGGCATTCATAATCTTTTTTGAGATTTCAATCTGTGTTTGCAATCTCTAATATCCCAGAGATACCTCAAAATTGCACATTAGGTGAGTTTGTGCTGGATGGGGAATATAAACTCTATCCTTCAGAATAAAAGTGTTCAATAGCAAATAAGGTATCATTTATATGTATTTTTAAAAATGTTATTAGTATCATCAATAAGAACAACAAACATATATGGAATGCCTTCTGTGTATAAGATACTGTAACTTGGTTGAACTAGTCTGAACATTTAGATTTATTGTAGTGTAAATTGGCAAGACATCTGGGACATTTAATTCTACTTGCATATTCATCTACCAAATTCAAAGATGAAAAGTGAATTTCACCTCTCTATGTATAATTCAAAGTCAGTAGTGTCTTATTCATGAATGTCCAAAAAGACAAATTGTTCTCATCTATCAAATAGAATTTTGGCAAAGAATTGGCAGTAAAACCAGAAGACCTGCCAAAATTTGGACTTTGCAGAACTTTATGCCTCATTCAGACTGCATTATAATTTGTCACCATGTGTCATTTTGAATGTGTTTCCTTTAGAACTGGCATGGATTCATATTGGCAGGTAAAACATAACATTTATTATTATTATACTTTATACTTTGTTTAAATGAGGAAAAAATCCAAACGAGGCATCAGTATAGAGAATACATTTTCAAAGGTGAAACTTATTAGGAGAGTTCTTTTAGCCCAGAGCTCAATTAGTGTGCACATTTACCAAACATTGTGTGTTGGTTGGGAGCTTTTGGATAGTCTCAGTCAATAATTCACCAACTATTCAACTAACACTTTTGAGTGCTGAATATTTTATATTGCAAAGATAACTAATTTCATATACTTTATCTCATTTAATGTTCACAGCATCCTAGAGGGGATACAATGTAGTTACTAAAACCTCACTTTTTATACTAATGAATTGAGACATATACTTGATTGTCTCATAAATAAAATAATTGGGAGCAGATCTTGACAATAATAGAGTATTTCTTTCCCTAAAACATTATATTTGGTGTATTCTAACTCTTAGTTGTACTGAACTAAATAAATAGTAAGTAATAAAAAGAGAGATGCAAACATAAGCAATAAGCTTTTATTATGTTTGAATAAGTGTAATGAATCACAAGTACTTACTGGAATTAAAACATCACAATATGAGTATTCTCAAAGCTATTTACACCATCTTCAGAATGCACTTACGAAATATGTAATCATGAGTGATAATTTCTAAACAATGTGTCCACTTAGGCAGACAAAGCCCTTAATCTGTGGAGATTTTTAGTTTGGGAATGCCCACACCTTATTGATGTGGATGTACAGGACAAAATTACAGCAACAACAACAGTTTATATTTTTGATGTCCTGGTTAAGTAATAGCAGATCAGGTCTTAACTAATGAGTAAATACTTTCAAACCTGTGTATATCCTGGATACTCAGCTAATCTTTGGTGCCCAAAAAATATTATTTGTAACACAGAGAACATTTCCAATTTTCATCTGCGTGCATAAATGTAAGCCCCAAATGGTCCTTGCATCAATTAAATGTATTTTGCATGATTTCCCATGTGTTAACATAGCAAAGTACAGATATTCGTTAGTTAAGCTGACTGCCTATCTTGGAAAGATGAGGTCCTCAATCCCCGGGCTGTGGACTAGTACCAGTCTGTGGCCTGTTAGGAACTGGGCTGTACAACGGGAGGTGAGCAGCAGGCAAGCGAGAGAAGCTTCATCTGTTTTTACAGCCCTTGGTTCTGGGAAAATATAAGGTTAGCCTAAAATCTCTTGAGTTAGAAAACCAAGTATTTAAAAACATTGATGGAACTTTTAGGAGGACACAACAATCAATTTGAAGAGGTATCCAGTGACAAAATTAGGAAAAAAAATCAAGGATTTTTGTTTTGTTTTGTTTTTGAGACAGAGTCTTGCTCTGTTGCCCAGGCTAGATAGCCATGGTGTCAGCCTAGCTCACAGCAACCTCAAATTCCTGGGCTCCAGTGATCCCCTTGCCTCAGTCTCCTGAGTAGCAGGTACTACAGGTGAGCACCACCATCCCCAGCTATTTTTTTCTATTTTTTTAATAGAGACAAAGGTGGGGATGTCTCGCTATTGCTCAGGCTGATCTCAAACTCCGACCTCATGTAATCCTCTTGCCTTGGCCTCTCAGAGTGCTAGGATTACAGGTGTGAGGCACCATGCTTGGCCAAAAAATCAAAGTTTTAAATGATAGCTATGCATTATAACTCATTGAATAAAATAAATCCGTGAGACTATAAAGATATTCTATTTTTATTTAGGAATGAAGCAACGGAAGAGTTATTCTTAAGATATATTAATATCAATTGATAAATTTAGAAGGAATAACAGAATAGGAATTCACCTTTTTACAATCAAGCAGTTGATTCAGCCCCAAATCATCAATGACTGTTAAATCAAGACCTGTCTACCCTATTCTCTCTTTTCCTTTGGTATCATAATTATGTATTCGTTACATATTTTGAAATTGCCCCACAGTTCTTGTATATTTTTTTCTGTTCTGTGCTTGATGTGTGTGTGTGTGTATTTCTATTTATGTTTCTTTTTAAATTTTATTTTTAGAAGTTTCTATTGACATGTCTTTAAGCTCTCTGCTTCTGTTTTCACTGAGTTCAATCAAATGATGAGCCCACTAAAGGCATTCTTGGTTTCATTTGCAGCATTGTGGATTTCTAACATTTTCTTTTGATCTTCTTAGAATTTGAATCTGCCTGCTTAGATCTGATCTTGCATAACATGTACTTTTTCCATTAGAGCCCTTACTATATTAACTTTAGTTATTTTAAATCTCCTGCTTGGTAATTCCAATATCTGTTTCTTAAATGAGTCTGGATTTTATCCTTGTTATTTGTACTTTGTATGTTTGAAATGCGGGGATTTTTGTTTTGTTCTGTTTTGTTTTTACTTTTGGAATGCTAATTTATTTTATTTGACAGCCATATATTTTGAATCAAATATTAGAGACTGAGATATACATGCCTCTAATGTCAGAATTTATATTAATCTGGCTAGGGATTGGTCTCTGTAATGTTTGCTGCAGTACAGGCGGCAGAAGCTTCAAATTCCTTGAGTATTTTCTCTGGATTTTTGGCTACCCTACGTACTTCTTCAAAGAAGTATGTGTGAGAGTGTGTGGCCATCAGTGGTTTTGTGGGGGTGTGACTGTGTGTAGGTGTGGGTGTGTGGGGATGTGTGTGAGTATGTGTGAGTGTGTGTTGGTTTTGTATATGTGTGTAATCCACTATTATTATACCAGGGACCTGTTGATGTAGTGGCAAGGTGTCGGAGAGGAGAAATATTCTGTAATTTTATGACTAAACATCAGACATTCAGTGGATCTGTGTTCCTGGGCTGTCACCTTCATAGGTATTTCTTTATTAGCATAGCATTTTTTTAACCCTTTGTGATACAGGAAAGTAAAAGGGCTGGAGTGGGAGGAATGCTTAT
>CAUYSK010015641.1:0-90105 GCA_963575035.1 Avahi laniger | reverse complement strand
CACGCCTCAAACTACTGGGATCAAGTGATCCTCTTGCCCACTACAGGCATGCGCCACCATGCCCGGCTAATTTTTTCTATATATTTTTAGTTGTCCAATTAATTTCTTTCTATTTTTAGTAGAGACGGGGTCTTGCTCTTGCTCAGGCTGGTCTCGAACTCCTGAGCTCAAACAATCCACCCGCCTCGGCCTCCCAAAGAGCTAGGATTACAGGCGTGAGCCACCGCGCCGGGCCCCTTCATTCCTTTTCATGGTTAAATAATATTACATTGCATGGATACACCACTCTGTTAATCTGTTCACCAGCTGTTGGACATTTGGATCATCTACTTTTTGGATATCAGGAATAATGCACCTATAAACATTTGTATACACATTTTTGTGTTGGTGATTTCAATTCAATTCTCTTGGGCATATTTATATTTAAATGTAGTCTGACTTCCTCCCACGGTTAGGTAATAGCAACACATTCAAATATAAGTAAATATTAAACTTTTAATTTGGAAGCTTATGCATGCTTGAAAGAAATCAGAACTGCTGATATTATGACAACACTGGTGAACCTAAGTCCTGATTTAGCTATATGACTGGACCATTTTTTTTTTTTTTTTTTTTTTTTTGAGACAGAGTCTCACTTTGTTGCCCGGGCTAGAGTGAGTGCCGTGGCGTCAGCCTAGCTCACAGCAACCTCAGACTTCCGGGCTCAAGTGATCCTACTGCCTCAGCCTCCCGAGTAGCTGGGACTACAGGCATGCGCCACCATGCCCGGCTAATTTTTTCTATATATTTTTAGCTGTCCAATTAATTTCTTTCTATTTTTGGTAGAGACGGGGTCTCGCTCTTGCTCAGGCTGGTTTCTAACTCCTGAGCTCAAACAATCCGCCCGCCTCGGCCTCCCAGAGAGCTAGGATTACAGGAGTGAGCCACCGCGCCCGGTCCTATTCTAGACATTTTTTATAAATGGTGGTCTTTTGTGGCTGCATTCTCTAACAGAGCACAATGCTTTCAATGATCATACATGGTGAATATTGGAACATTGATACATAGCATATATCAGTACTTTATTTTTATTGCCAAATAATATTTCTTTGGTAGATATAACATATTTTGTTTACCCATTTATCTGTCGATAAATGGACATTTGAGTTGTTTCCAGCTTTTGAATATTATAAATGATGCTTCCGTGAACATTTGTATGCAAGTTTTCAAGCATACCAATAGTACCAAAAATACAATATTTTTATTTATTTGAGGTATATACCCAGGAGTGGACGTGCTGGATAATACAGTAACCTATTTTCAACATTTTGAGAAATTTTGATACTGTTTTACAAAGTGGCTGAACCATTTTACAGTCCCACCAGCAATGTATGAGAGTTTCAACGTCTTCACATCCTTCTCAATATTTGTTATTGTCTTTTTTTTTAATTTTAGCCATCCTTGTGTATATGGTATTTCATTATAATTTGATTTACCTATCCACAATGACTAATGATGTTGAACATCTTTTCATGTGCTTATTGGCCATTTGAATATCTTCTTTGGAGAAATGTCTATTCAGATCTTTTGAACATTTAAAAACTGGTTTATTTTTTATTGTTGAGTTGTGAGAATTTTTTACATATTATGGATATGTATTTCTTATCATATGTATAATTTATAAATATTTTCTTCCAATGTATGGGTCAGAATATTCTTTTAACCTAAAATGTTAATATAATTATATTTTAGACTAAAGCTATGGGAAATGACGGGTGTGTGTGTGTGTGTGTATGTGTGTGTGTGCACATTTGTATGGATTTGGGGAGGATGTTGATTCACCCAGCAATTATTTGTACTTGAGAATAGAACTACAGCAAATCCAGTTCTTGCAATTCAGTGATATGATTGTTTTCATGTTATGTAAATAATATGAAATTGGTGAAAAGAAATTTTGAGTGCCTTTCAGTTTCTCCACGTTTTCTACTCTGTCTCCTCTACTCTTTTCCCTTTAGTCTACAGATGTGTAGTAGGGAGCTGAGATAGAGAGAAACTGTACATTTCTTAAAATGCTACTATAATGACAAAATAAAAACTTGTCTTCTAAAACTGAAGTTAAAAGAAACAAGTAAATTTTACAAAGACTTTTGCAAATTAGCTTTTGGTAAAAGGATCTTTCTCAAAATGTAGATGAATGCAATTTTGTCATGAAATATATTCCTCAGGCTTTTAGAAGGAAACAAGAATCTAGAAAAAATTAAATATTTTAATGATGGAAACTAGCAAAAATCTATGTCAGTGTGATATGCTTATTCTATATTAACAGAATACATTTATCAGGTGATGGTTCTTGAAACCCTCTTCTGTCTTACTGTTACAGACAGTAGGAAGCAATAATGCACATTTATGTGCCCTTATTCATTCTTAATTTCACAATTTAAAATTGCATTTATTTAACATCCATATATTAAATACTTATTATGCACAGGCACAAAATACAACCATGAACAAAGCAGGCACAGCCCCAGTTCAATTCTCTCAAGAGTCTTAATTCAACTGATAAGTCCCATCCTTGGAAACATTCGTAGCACAGTAGACTCTTATTAATGTTTGTTCGTGTTTGGGGACTAAGTTATTTGATATGTATACAAAACAGAATAATAGAAATGCCCTGCCTTCAATAAGTTTGAAGTATATTTATAATAAGGGACAGAAAATAAACAGATATTTTTTACCAAATGTGGTAAATGTCATGATAGGGGTAAGTATGTCACTTAACTGAGTCTACAGAGATGGAAGTGGTTAAAGAAGACTTAAACAAGAAAGTAGCATCTATGCTGAGACTTCAAGGACAGAGGTTGAAAAGTTGAAAAAGGAGTAAAAGTATACTGGACCAAGAGGAAAGGAGGTGTAAAGGTTCAGAGGGGAAAGAGATCACTACACATTCACACATTCCTTCTAATTATAATTTTAAGCATTTTAGACTAGGTAATTTATCACTGACAAGATGACAAAAACGAAATTCTTGACATCATAAAGCATGTATTCTAGAGGGAGAGGCAAAAAATAAACAAGATAAATAAAATATACCAGAGATTAGTTAAATGGCAAGGAGAAAAATAAAAGAGGAAGGATCATAAAGAGGATCAGAAAAATAAAGGAGGAAGCATAAAAGACTGGTTAAATATTTGATAGCATGATCAGGGAAGGATGCATCGATATCTGCACAAGGGAGGAAGGAGTGTGTGTTTGTGGGTGTGGCTGGGGAAGAGAAGCATTCCCAGCAGCTAGAATAGGAAATGCAAAGGTCCTGAGACAGGAATAGTTTTGGTATCTTTGAGAAACAGGAGGCAAAAGTGGCCAGACAGACCAGTGGAGGAACAGAGTATATACATTTAAAGTCAGAAAGGAAAGTAGGGCCTTGTATATCTTTGTAATGATTTTGGATTTTAGCCTGAGTGAGGTTAAAAAAAAATAGTGAGAGGTGGAGCAGAAAAATGAGATCACCTGAGTTAAATTGGAACATTTCCTTGCTACCAGTTGAAGGAAAACTAAAGAGAGACAAGCGTAGAAGCAGAGGCTATTGTAATAATCCAGGTAAGATATGAGGAGTGACTTAGACCTGGGTTGTGGCAATTATGGTCTTAAGAAGTGAATGAATTAGGCATATGTTTTGAAAATAGCACCAACAAAAGTTACTGATAAAGTGGGTGTTGTGTGTGAAAGAAAATTAATAGCCAAAGACAATTCTAAGGAATTTTGGTTGGTGCAATTGGAAGAATGGAGTTGCCTCTCCCTGCAAAGGAAAAGACTAGGTAGAGGACAGCTTATGGGAAAATAACCAGGAAGTTAATTCCAGATATGTTGAACTTAAGATGTGTATTTGCTATCCAAGTAGAGATATCTTACGGGCAGTAAATAGCGGAATTCAGAAAACAAATATGAACTGATGATTTATATTTATGTATTTGTTTATATATAATATGTTTGTGGATAAATTATACTTTATATATTTTGTATGTTTACCTTACATATTATTATATTAAATATATACATACATATTATATCAGCATATTAATGGCAATTAAAACCTTGAGAGGGAGGGAGTTCAATAAATTATTAAGAATTGAAAAAATAATTGATAGGAGTACTGAGCCTAGGGACACTGAAACGTGCAGAAGCCAGGGAGATTGGGGGGAGGTAAAAAATCTGAGATGGAGCATCCAGAGAGGCAGGAAAAACAAACATAAAACATATCATACCGTAAGTTTATTGTCTTGGGAGCCAAGTAAAGAAAGTGTTTTAAGAAGGAGACAGTGATAAATTTTGTCAAATGTTAGTGAGAATTCAAGTAAGATGAAAATCAAGAATTAACCATTGGATTAGCAATGTGGAGTTCATAGGTGACCTGGATAAAACCAGCTGCGGTTGAGCTCTGGTGCTGAAAATCAGTTTGGAATGAATTCAAGAAAGAATAAGAGGAGAGAAATTGTGAAATGCATGTAGAAATAGCTTTTGCCAAGGAATTTTACTGTAAAAAAAAAAAAATGAGAGAAGAGCAAAGGTATAAAGAGAATGAGCCAGGAGGGGAAATGGAGCGAAAAGCAAGGCTTTGAGAAATGGAAGCAAGGGCGGCATTTTTATGTGCTGTGTGAATCGCCCAGTGTTGAGGAGAATATGTGCAGTGCAAGAAGGAGAGGAGAGAATTGCTGGAACCACATCTTCAAGAAGGTGGGAGAAGAAGAGAATCTAGTACACAGGTAGAGGGATAGATAGCCTTTTCTAGACATATGGTAATAAAAGTTCAAGAAAGTTAGCACAAATTTACTTAGGTCAATAGATGTTGAGGTAGAAACTCACGGAAAGTCTCTTCTATTTGCTTCAGTTTTCTTAGTGAAGTAGAAATCAAGATCAACATCTTAGTTAAGGATGGGGAAAGAAGTGCAGGAGATATGAAGAGAAGGTATAAGGTAATTATCTAAGTCTTACAAACTAGCTAAAAAATATAGTATTATTGCTAGACAGCATAAAGGAACCACTTGAGATGAGTGATCCCAAATTTAAGGTGAGGTCAAATTTTTTTTTGTTTTTTTCTCTAACTGCATTCAATTACAAGCAGGCAAATTCAGAGTAGGTTGAAAGTTTGATTTAACAAAAGTTGTACTTTATCCAGCAGAGCATAATGAAAAAAGAGTGGAGCAAAGGAGTGGATGGTGTTTGCAGGGGAGTGATTGTCACCGACATAAGTTCTTTAGAACGTTATACCGGTTTAAAACAAAGACACAGTTTAAACACCTTCGGATTTCATCAATTGCTAAGTTTTCTGGTATTCCTTAACGACACAGAAAAAAACCACACCATTTTATGTGAGCCTTTCCATTTTTTGCTTCTAGAAAAGTTGTTTTAATCTCTGCTAGTCTTTAAACCATATGATTTGAAAAGCAGAGTCCTCCATTATCAATAGAAGTACTATGATGTGGGCTGCTCCGGAATAGCAGAAAGTTTAAAAAAAAAAAAAAAAACTTAAAATCAAACAACCAGTAATGTTAAATTATCTCTGAGTGCACATTATTTAGTTCCTCATTAATGTAATTGTTTTCCAGTAAAAGTGAAATGTGCAATATGCAAATTAAATAATATTATGTGTCAGAGTTTAAAAGAAATATCCATTTAACATCGGAATAGTTTTTTTTTCCCCAGGAAATCTTGTTCATTTATTTTGTGAGAATTTTTGTTTGTCGCTATTTGTTCAAAACATAATAGAATTGTGAGACCCAGTGCCTGCTGGCAAAGTTGGAATAGCTGTCAGCAGGAAATGGCAAACTAATAATAAGTGCTGGTAAAATATTTATATTATAGTTTACTGGGAAGCTGAATGTAGTTTTGTATTTCATTAGTGCTTGAGGCAGTACATAGTAACATATTTGTGCTCCAAAATAAGTGGATAGAATTCTAAATGCTGTAGTAACTTATCTTTCAACTATCTGCCAGGGGGAAAAAAAATAATAATAAGGCCTTTTATTAGTTGAAATTTAAGAAATTTTAAACAAGATTTACAGGGCAGTAATTAGCAGCAACTCACATTCAGTGTTACTGGACACTAGGCTGCTAGATCAACCACGTCTGTATGCGGACTAGTGATTTTGCTCTGGTTCATAATTTTCAATAACAGAGCTATTCAAGAGGGAGGGGTGGTCTTAAACCACCAGAGGACTCAGAAGTATGATGATGTTCAAGTACAACACTGTGTTTATGTATTCCCCAAAGTGTATCAAAGCTCAGATCCAGAGAAATAAAAGAAAAGTCAAACAAAACAAGCATTAGACTGCGTAAAATAAGGTATGGACAAGGCAAACAGGTGAGGCATTGTTTAGGTGGCTAAGGTAGATCAATATCTATTCTTGCAAGCCAGGAATCCTGCCTGCTTTCCTCTGGGGCTCTGCAGATCATCTTACGGCTTGCAGACAGACTGTCGCCTAACCCCAACTGACAGACAACCTATTTCACCCCTGTAAAAATCATACCCATCTTTTTTCTTTGTGGTTCACTGAAGGAAGAAAAAATATAATGACCAAAATAATACCAGATTGGTTTTGCCACTCTTTAACATCCCTGTTCATGAACTTATTAATAATTTAAAAAAAAAGACTGATTCCTAATTTCTCTTTCATATGTGATTTAACCTACTCAATAAAATGCATATACATAGTAAATATAACAATATGTTGCATGTCTGTATATGTGTTTGGAGAGGTAGCCAAATTTTTCTAAATAGTAAATATATGTAAATTATCTGGAACATAATAAATGCTCAATAAATATTAACTAATATCAATATTCCCATCATAATAATTTTTAAAACCTAACAAAAAGATATACAGAGAACCAGTCAGAAACTGAGGAAATAGCTGTTTATGTTCACCATCTGATTCATAGAATAGAGGCAATATTTCAGCAATTTTGAAAACATGTTTAATAAGCTCATGTCAGCTGAACTTTGAATAAACAAGAGAAAGTCTGATTGTTTGTTTTGTGACATAGTAACGTCAATTTGCCCTGTTCTAATAAACTACAAATTCATGCATGACTTTTAGTATTCCTGTACAATGTTTTAATTTCAATGGGAAAATCAAAATCAGAAGAGTTTTCTCCAAAAAAATATTATACTTTAGTTATAGTAAAAGTAATCAAAATGCAAAATCTGTTTTCTAGTTCTATCAAATTTAGAAGGTCATACAGACTTTCATGCAAATTTATCATTACAGATAATATTTTTACATACAGAATTCTTGTTGATTTTTTTTTACTTCATAAGTTTAACTCAAGAGGAGAATAGCTTTTACTGATGTAAAAGCAATGGTAATTGGTATAACAACAAAAGCTCTGTGTAAAGAAAATGACAGCAAAGCCACTTATTAAAATAAAAACTATAAAAAGTGTACATGATCCTCCTAATTCTGCTTTGGCAAATGAGACACATTTTGTATGTAGCATTCTTGAATATAGCGTTTACAGAGACATAATTTTTCATATGTACGTAAGTTACAGATTTCAATGTATTCATATTTTCGTATCAAAATTCATTCTGCTCTTTTTTCATCCTATTAGTTGACTAATAGAAGGAATGGCAATTTTGACATCATATTAAAAATGTTAAAAGTCAAGACTGAGATCCTTATTTTAGTAGTTGTAAAAAACTTGCCTTAATCTTGAAAATGGAAAAGGTCGTATTTTGTAGACTGGTGCATATCATATCTCTGGGTAATAAGAATATGTTTTTTCATCACTGCTACAGTTTTCTGCTCACCTTTTTATGGTGGAAGAAATGTAATTTACTTGTCAGATTAAAATGTTTGGTATAAATCCTTATCCTATCAACTAGTATTTCTGAAACACTATATAATAAACAAATAGCATGTTTGATTAAACAACTACTTCACTCATAAGTGAACAAGAGTATTATTATATTTATTTAATAGCAAGCCTTGTGACTAGAATTTAAAGAAAATGTTTTCAACTCAGCAAGAAAGTATGATTATACTAATTTTAAATCAAACCACATGATAAGAATGTAAACAAAATTATTTTAAGTTTCTGTCTTCAGCATATAAAAAATAGTTTTAAGAGTTAAAACTATATGATTTAGAAAATATTACTTTATATTAAAATTTTTCAACCTATCAATCTACATGCAAAGCTAAATTTAAAAGTCAATTAACAGTTTACTGTGATGTTAAAAACTTATTTTTAATATAAACAATTGTGACTTTTACCAAGAAAGGAATTTATTCTACTTTTGTGTATGTGACTAATTTTTCACAGCTACAAGTTAGCAATTCTGAAATATGTTAGCTCAATTCTAATAAGAATAAAAATATAGCGAGGTAAATTCAAATGAATAATTAGGTATACTATATTGTATATGATTATGTGTGTGTGTCTAAAATGTATATATTTAAATATATAATATACATGATTGTTTGAAAGTCAAGGATTAATGTTATCTTTCAAACTTCACAATACAAAATAATAGATTTGCTGTAATCACTCAAAGGCACTTGGTGCTGAAGGTCAATCCATTTTTACAATTTGTAGAATCAAAGAAAAATAAAAAAATTGGGTTCTGACTTCATCAAAGCCATAAGTTGTTTATTAAAACATACATTGTTAGCATTTTAATTATCTCTATTTGTGTTTGTTTAGTTAGATAAACAGACGAAACATTTCTGATCCAGATGTGACTATCTCAACGCTGTCATTTACCTTTCAAGGATCATAGAATTTTTGCTTTTAACACATTCCCTTGAGTACCTACATGTTTTCATTATAAACCAGTAGTTGAGAAAACATGTCAGATGCTAAATTCAAAATCTACCATGAAGGAAACATGGGGAAATATAACAACTGTTTTGGAAAAAAAAGTCTTGAAGTCAACTTACATAAAATCGTAAATGATTTGCCAATTAATTTTAATTAGCATTTATATTATACACAACTTCTAATGCTAAATAATTTTTTCTTAACTACTGTAAGATTGGAATTATTTTTACCAAATATGCATAAAACCTTAAACTAAAATGCCTATGTTCTATAATATAAAAATTTAATGGTAAAAACAGAATTTAGCAATACTGATTTATGATATGAAACAAAAGGAATAAAAAAGTTTAAAGTCTAAAGCATTTAAACCCTTTGAATGCTTAATATATTATATGAAATCTTATACAGAACATGCAGCTCTCAAGGTAATAATTTCCTATATGAATATTCAATAACTTGTATGTCCAAGTAGAATAAAAACTTGGAAATTCTTTAACAGCATAACATTAACAAAAGTAGATAAAAATGAAAATTTTAGGATGGTTCCGTAAAGGTGAAAAAAACTTGAATTGTTTTCTCAGTAAATGCTTCATCAAACAATTATTATTCTTATATATCAAAAAATTATTTACATAATACAAACAATATAGTCAATAAAAAGCAATATACAAATATAAATAATGCAAGATGACTGAGATTATAACGCATAATACTGAAAATATTTCATCATAGTTTTTATATGACTACATACTTAATAATATATTTCTATTTAATATAATAAGATAATTCCATTTTCTACTTTGTACAATGTATGTTTGCAAACATTTTCTCTCACAGAATTGTTTAATTAAATAATATGTATTTCTAATTAAAGAACAATGTAGTTGCAGACATCATTTTTCAACATTTATTTATTTAATAAAGGCTAAAGTTGGTTAGGCTAACATAGAAACTAAAATTATGATGTTATTTTGAACTCTCTAACCTCCTTTAATTTGCAAACAGGTTATTATATGAAAAATTATAAAATGCACTAAAAAAGCAGTTGGAAAACAACAAATATTTCATATAAGAATTATTAATTAGTGTTATAACCACTAAAAACAGAAGTTAGCAAAACAGAAGTATGTACATGAATATATAATCATCTAAAGAATGCTAGGGTCTTCGATTTCACTTAATAACTAAAATCATCATTTAAGAATGCATCTAAATGTGTATCAAAAAATCATTATATTAAATATGGATAATAAAAGCATACTTTGATCTCTAATAAAACTATCAAAGTAAAATGCCAATTTCATGTATGTATATCATGAGAAAATAATTAACATACTGATTTATTACAGAATAGTATCAATATAATTGAAAATACTCTCAGTGGAAAGGAAACCGTTAATATACACAGCCAGTCTCCAACAGATCATTTGTATTACTGATGTGTTGTGTAGAGTGCTCTTTGTTATCAATTTAAATTTGTTAGGTAAAGTGTAAAATAAGCAGGAAATTTAGATCTATTTCCTTAACCATGATGAGTAAACATCATCATGAAAACAATGAAAGTCTTTTCGTCTGGGAAGACCCCAAGAATCCATGTGCTGAATGGGTTTAAATATAGGGAACTCTCTCATCAGTGAAATGGAACTTTAGAAAAAGCATATTTTGGAGTATCATAGCAAAGCTTACACTGTGTGTAAAGTTTTGCATCACAGCAATTCTTCATGGAAAAAAATCTTAAATCAAAGATTGTCAATCCACTTCTTTTCGAGTGTTATAGTCACTTAGAAATAGCAGTTGACGATGAAAAAAAATCTCTTAAAAGCATTGACTTTTATACTTCATTCTAACAAAACAATTCGCTATTTACTTATTTTACAGTTAATCTCCATGCTAAATCTGAAAGTGTACTCTCAATAACAACTATAATAAAAGAATGTTGGGATAATGACACAAGATGATAAAAGCAAGGAAAATGCTCATTTGAGGATATAATCTCTTTCACATATATGAGCTTTAAGTAGAAATGAAGTAGGGTAAATGCTTCACAAAAAGTTACCCAGAGAATTCTTATAGAACAAAAACTTATCAAAAAGTAGTAGAGCAGTGGGGCCCCATGTCTAGTGTCAGTATACCCAGCCACTCAGGAGGCTGAGGCAGGAGGATCACTTGAGTCCAGGCAGTGGAGGCTGCGGTGAGCTATGATTGGCCACTGCACTCCAGCCTGGGCAACAGAGTTAGACCCACCTCTTAAAAAAAAAATAAGGTGTTAGAAAGCCATTCTAGTTTACGATCCCTGTTGACAAAAACTTTCTAATATGAGATTTATTGCTCTATAAAATTATGTGCAAGTTAATTTTGTAGGTAACAGTTAAGTAATAGAGAAGAATCATAAAATTTAGTGTTATTAGTTAGTGTTTGGTTGGTTGGTAAGATAATGCTATGTGTTTAGCAAATCCATTTCTTTCTCCTCCTAAATATATAACTAAATTACCTTCGCAAACCTCCCTTGCAATTAGGCTAGGCCTTGAGACTGACTTTAGGACAATGGAATTAAGGAGCTATCGTATGAAATCTCCAATAAGCTTTCTTCCCTCCCTACCAAATGCAGAGCATCCAGTGGAAGGCTGCAATGCCCTAAAAATGGCAGAGTCACTCCCAGGTCCTGGAATGACTGAATGAGACTGAATGGAACAAAGATTCACCCCTACTCTCCACCCAATTTACACTGGAATATGACATGAGGGAGTAATAAATCTTGACAGGATCAAGCCCCTGAGATTTGGGAGAAACGAGAAGATTATTCATTGATTAATTTATCTATTCCTTAAATATTATGAATAATAAGGAATTATAAGGGATAACAATAAAATCTGGGACTTCAGAGGAGAGCAAAGGTGGTAACTGTATTGGATGTAAATATTAGAGTAGGAGTAGTAGTATATGATCTCAAGTATTCTGCAATTGGTCCCCGTCAATGTTTTACTTCCCCAATCGTATCCTGAATCTATGTCATTACTATGATAATGCTATTGTCACTCCTGATGATAAATATTAAAGCATTATTTTCGATTCATATCTTACCATACTCTGGCCATAGTGCTAAGAACTTTAAATGAATTATTTCATTTAATTTTGAAGTGATTCTATGAGGGAGTTGTAATAATAAACTTATTGTACAGAGGAAATTGATTATAAAAATAAAGATGATCTCGCAGCTACTTAGTGAATCCTGAATTCAAAAGGTCCTTTTGACTCTAGGGCTATTCTTTTAATGTAAAACATTGCATTGTGGATAATATTTGGCCCCCATAAAGTATTGTTTGAACAATGGTAATTTACTTCAACTACTCTCCTGCTCATGTAGCTATATGTTCATTTTTTTTGTTACAGAAAAGGCTGATAGGAAGGGCTGAAGTTGCCAAATATATTATAATCCTGGATTTGCCCCTCATATTAGAAACCTTATACCTTAATTTTACCAATATGCCAAAAAATTGTTCTGCTATTAAAGGTAGATACACTGTAAAGAAATCATTAAAGTTTTGACCCAGAAATCAAGCTATTTATTTATTACAAATAAATAAGAAAAACCTCACTAAAGGGCTGGAACATTGCTCATTTAATAGTAACTACCATTATAAATAGTACACTTGAAATCTGTGTGATTAGTGAATTTTCTAAGAGCAGAGCTACTTTGAAAGCCAAATAATCAGAATATTGCTTGAAAAACATAGATTCAGAATGAAGATTTTTTATGGATAGAATGTTTAATAGCATCAAGTTTAAATAGCCTGATCTCATTCACAACAGTAATGGCCTTGTCATTGAGACTGAAATCCAATGGAATGAAGCCTCCTCCCTCATCTCTGAACCATATTTGAATAAGATTTTTTCCTACCCTGCTTTTTTCTGACTTTTCTTTATCTGCTTTCATGGCTGAAATTCTTTCCATGGATATGTTAACACCTTATATTAGTTTAATTAAAACCCTGATGCACAGGAATTTGTTCTTTTAAAAACCATTGCACATGTTTGTGCCGATCTGTTTTGTTTGATCTTGAAGTTTAACAGTCAAAGGACAATCTCATCTTGTGTCCTTTATTTCAAATTTCTTGCTGGTGCCTCTCTCAGGATAATCTGAAAGAACCAATAGGAATTGAAAAAATCAATTCCAGGATAAGATAATGCACGCTGAAAAATCCTGGCTATTTATGAGAAGTAAGTGAGACTAATACCAGCTGTTCTCTTTTTCTTTCACTTAAGGTAGAAGCAGAATATCCACAGGATTCAGTTAATCAACATAACACACATCTTGACTGGTGATGCAAAGCTTTCCAAATTCCTCCTACAAGAGGTATCAAGTCTCTTTATAATGGTACAAAACCCCATACTATGCAAAGAACTGCTGGACTCAAAGGAGGTGTGGCCCAGAATACCTACAAGCTGTTACACAGTGCGAGGGAAAGATGGCGCCACACCAGTTGCACCCCATCAATGAAAAAGCTGTTTTTTCAAGCTTTGTGCTCCCACAGTGCCGTGCACTTTGAGAGCACAGGGAGACAGTAAATACAATAATAAGGCTAATAAATCCATCGGGTGCTTTAAGAATGGAATGATTCAGCCAGAAACAATTTTTATTCCTTTATTATTATTTCTTCTTTGTGTAGTGAGAGGATAAAAGATGACCATGAATTCAGATATGGGAGAGATCTGGATGAACTTAAAAACCTATCTAGTAGTTTAGAGTCTGGAAGATAACTGTAGTGAGAAGTATTTTTAAAAATGCTGAAGCAACTTTCTCTGAAGACACATCATGAGCGCTGCAAGGATTGTTGTTTCTCCCCAAATGTCTTTCTGCCTGGATCCAACTACTTTTCCTTGACTTGGAGAACTCATACTTGAAAACCTCTGATTGATAATGGCACAGCAATAATCCTTTGATTTGATGTGGATGATCATGTCAGCCTTCATTGTATTGATCCATGAAAAACCTATGAAAATAATAACACAAATAGGACAAGGAAATATATGATCAGTACAGAAAAGACAAAATTTCTTAATTAAAAAAGAGATTACAATGAGATTACAAATACATTTTTAAAGCATATTAATACTGTGTAGTTTTTAAATTGTTACAGTGTTTTACTATGTTGTTAAATTTACCAATTTTTATTTGTATTAGAATTAATTCGTAATAAAATAAAGGAAATTCCATTAAAATAAGCATTGTCTATGGTATCATTATAAGAATTCAGTAAAATCTCAATATTCAAGTTATTTCATTAAGCAAAAAAAAAAAAAAACTCCACATGTGAACAATTGAGCATACACAAAGTTACCCCCAAAATATGATTAAAGATATAAAAGAATTGTTTAAATGCCAAGTGATTTTTGAAAAAAAAATTATGTTACAGATCATAAAAATCTAATTGTCTTACCCTATTCAATTTTTAGCAACTGTGCAATTGTAAAAGATAAGACACAGCAAACCAAACTCAGCAACTATCACATGGTTTTACTTGATTCTGCTTAATAATAGTTTCTTACAATCAGCAACAAGGTGAACATATTAATGGAGAGAAATCAGAAGAAAAATAAAATTCTGAAAGAAAAACATATATATATATTCCAAAGGAAAAAAACTGAACATATGTCTAATAAAACACCTGAAATAAGAGATAATTACTATTTGACAGAAGTAATAAATGAGAGAAAAATCAAAGAGAAATGAAAACTTCATTATGTCTCCACTACCAGTAAACAGTAGCTTGGGTTACTTGCATAAAAGCTGTACTTTTGGACAATGACTTTTGTTTAGTGGTTTTTCAAACACTGTAACTTAATAGTATGTGTATAATAAATAAATAAGGGAATATTAAACTTTTCCTAAAACTCTTAAAAATTACTTTCAAGAAAGAATCTCAAGCTTGATTACAATGGTGGAGGAAGCTTCCATTTTAGAGAATAACTTGTTAGTCCTCTGTAATTATATTCCGAGGGAAGATTTGAATTTCAAGTCCTAAAAAGTCATTATCATGAGACTCCACTTTGTCACGTAACTGCAAATTTTATCAGGGTTTTCTTTTCTAAAAACAGGAAATCAAAAGGAATAAAGTTACAATCTTTTCTTAAAATTTATGGGAAACATGGTGCCTGTAGTTCATTATTTTGGTGAGACATTTGGTTTGTCTTGTCTACAGCTATTAAATGGAGTAATACACGAAGATAAAGACACATTTAAGCTTTACATTTTTCAATGAGAAAAATGTAGATCCCATGAATTACCTGCACTGTTTCATAGGTAGCACCTGTATTGCTGCCACACATCTGTGGAAGCACAGTATCAGCCAACTGTTAATCAAGGATCACTTTCCTTCAAAGTGACTGATGATCCACTGTTAAAATAGCTTATAAAAATAACTTCTTCGAAAAGGTGCTTCAGAGTTTTCAGACACATCTCTTACCAGTCCTGCTAGCTTAATGTATGTTTGAAAGTTAATTTCTCATTAATATTTAAAGAAATGGCATCAGAACAAAATTTAAATGATCCATTACATTTTTAGAAATAAAATACTATTGGCATCATTTTCATTTCTATTACAAGAAATGATAATGTCCAAGATTGGCTTTTAAAACTGTTAATGAGTCCTGGCAATGTGAAAAAGATATGGATTAGGTAGATGTAATGAGATATGATTAAAGCATACAGGCACTGAAGGGTGTTGGAGAAATTCTATTCAGAAAGAGTATAATTAGTGTCTGATAAAAGTACTTAGTAGATAAGATTTTTGAAGAAGAAAGGTTAAGATAAACACATACTTTATGACAAACCTGCTTAATTTTTCCCCTTTGCTTCTCTTGCATACTCAATATTATGTTGAAGTTTCATACATAAATAATGTCTGTCGAATACTTGATGCAATTCTACCAGACAATTAGAGTGTTTTAATTGCCAAACACGGAGAGCAGAAAATGTGTTGAAACATCTTATTCCATTTTCAGTGTATGTTTCTTTGTTGATTTATGTAATGTAGCTAATAATATGCAACCTACCCAGGTTTTAAACAAACAAATGAACTTCTAAAAAGCAAGCTTTCTATAAGTTGCTAAGCAACTCCAAAGGCACATTTTATTAATTTAATAAATAACATTTAGATGACAAATCCTTAAGGAAGATTTCTAACTCTATTTAATAAAAAGTAGAAAATATAAGCAGGTACCCTTCTGATTTTCCTGTTTCTAAGGCCTCAGGGCTAGGCAGAGTATTGTCATTTTCAGATTTATGCTTGTTTCACTAAACAAAAACATTTCCTCAATTGAAATTGTTACTACAGTATAAATTAGGACCTGGGACATATAGTGTAGCTCTCTAGAGTTAGAGCTCATGCTTCAGTCCCATAACTGAAGAACTATTAACATTTTGGACAAGATAATTTGTTGTTGTGGGGGACTGTCCAGTGAATTGTTCAGCAATATTCCTGGCCTCCACTTACTAGATACCAGTAGGGACCCAACAGTTGCTATAACCAAAAATGTCTCCAAACATTACCAAATGTCCCCTAGGGGAGGTAAGGGACAAAATCACCCCAAGTTGAGAACCAATGCAACTGAATAATGGATAGATATGCTAAATGTAAAAAAAAAAATCTTGAGCTTAACTGGTGATGGAGATATTTTGAGGTTAGACACCATCTGTAAACGTCTAACATCTATCACTACCATTAATGAATAAGGGAGTAGTACTGATTCCAGTGCACTGTGGCTCTTGTTGGATTCAAGACTCAGTCTTGATTTCATCATTTCAATGTAATTTCCATTGTATAAAAATTGGGGGAAAGGAGCCTAATGATAGCTCTGACTGTTGCCATTCTCTAGCAGTATCACATTCCAGAACTACACAAAAATCTTTTCTCCTACTCTTTCTCCCTCAATTTTCTCTATACTCAGTAGCTGGCTATAATCATTTTTACAATAAAACTCAATTTTAATCATAACATCCTCAGCTCATAGGGCCACCATAAGTCTCTATCACCTCTAATGCCAAATACAAACTACTCTGCATGGTCTTTAACTTTTCCTACAATTTACCAGCAAATTCCATTTCATCAAACACTTTCTCATCTTCATTTATGACACATTTACCCTCTCACACACAAGCAGCTTCCATATTTCAACCTTCATATGCAACATATAAAGGACAAATTAATTTCCTCCATGAAAGTTTTCCTAATTATTCCTTCCTATATTTCCTAATTATTTACTTCTTATCAGTATCATATTTCTGTTATATTAAGAATGATATGACTACAATTGTGAGGCAATGAAGATATTTACTGAATGTCTGCAACATGCCAGACACCAAATATTAGCTATTTCTATCAATTTACATTTCATTATTTATGCCCAACTAGATTGTAAGTTCCCAGAGGATAGGAACAGGTCTTATTTGTATCCCTCTGGCATCCCTTAATAATGATGTTAATAAATATGGTTTATATTTGATTAGCAATTACAATCTTTCAAATTACTTTCATGATTACACCTCTTTGGCTTGATACTTTCAGTTGTTTTACAGTCAATGAAAGTGAGACATTAAATATTCTAGGGAATAGTTTATGGGTTACACAATTGGTGCTCCATAGAACATGCATTAGATACATGCTGACTGACTGAATTCGGTCTCACAACTTCACAATTCTCAGGATTTCTCTCCTTGTGACCAAAAAGTTCTTATGGTATTTAAAAACAAAAGTTACTGTGGAGAACAAATACTGCTGAATGATGCAGAAGATACAACATAGAAGTGAATTAAAGTTGACAGTAGTTAAACTATAACACAGCAGCAGAAAAAAGAGAAATCTTAGTCTTTGCCTCAAATTCACTACAAGAATTTATATTTATTTCATAAGGTCTTGACCTCTTACCAGAGAAAGTAAAACTGTTTTAAAAACAAAATGGAAAGGAAAAGCCTAACAGAAGGGCTGATAAACCCCAAAATCTAAAAATCACAGCATTTTACCTCATATATGAAGATCACAGAGAAAATATCTTCAACAATTCTTAAGGATCCCATTCTCCTGTTTGGGAGAGTCTGTAAATGAATAACACCTTAGTGCCACTAAAAACCATTTATGTATCAACCTCTCAACTAAATTCAGCAAAAAGCAGAGAAGTCAGTGGACGTGAGGACATCCACTACGCCCCCTCAAGCACCATGTGCCTAAAGAAGCAATATCATTTATCCTGTAATACATTCAACATTTTTTGCATGCCTACTAACTGCAAGCACTAGCCTACACCCCAGAGGAAAACAAAGGAGCCCAAACCTCAGTTGTTGGTGTGAATTTGTGCAGGGAACTCAGAAAGGGGCAGGTGATCTGAAAAGCCAAAAAAGACTTGTCTTCAACCGGCCTTTTCTCTCCATCTCTAGCCCTCTGGACCTCCAAGTTAAAGGAAGTGAAGAAATTAATGGAAATCCAAAATAAAGAGAAATGAAGGTAACAAGTTAAGATCCCACTAGCCACCTGGAAGATACAGAAAACACCTCCCAGCGCTCTCCCTCATCCACGTGACCTGGCGGAAGTGCAACTAGAGGACATGGGCCGGAAATGCAGCGCCCGCGCAAGGTGGGGCGGGTCGCCGCCAGCGGGAGACAGAGACCGGAAGTGCAAGGTCTCCAGTGCGCGGGAGAAATGCCCCTGGGCAGGGCGTGACTCTAGAGCCCAGGCCACACGAGGCGTCCCAGGGTTTTGAAGGCCCCATCACCCCACAGCAGACTTTTTGCAAAATAGGGATTTTTGAGCTTTTCGGAAGAGGTTCCCAAGTGCGGCTGTAACCCTGTCGGGAGGTTTGTAAGAAAAGGTCCGCGCTGTTCTCCCAGCGTTTTCTCAGGGCGATCTGCCGTCCCTCACAGCGGACCCGGAGGGGAACGGACACCTGCGCCTCGAGCCACGCGGACCGCGTTGCGGGGTACTGGCCTGCCCGGCTCTTGTCTGGCAGCGCCCTTCCCTGAGGGCTGAAGACTAAAGGGGGAGGCGGGACGCCGGTCCCCGCAGATGTGATTTCAGTAAGGCACTCCGAGCCCCCGGGGCTCTGGGCAGGGTCCCGAGAATGTATGTGCCGCAGGGGCTTGCAGCGGCGTTTATGCAGAGCGGGGCGCTTTATTCTCGCCGCGCTCCCTCCCTGAGGCTGGAGCAGGTGGCGGTGAACCGGCCAGGGGACCGACTCCGCCGGCCTCTGCGGGCGCCGGGGCTCGGGCGGCGTTTCGTGAGCGGCCGCGGGGGCTTGAGGGGTGGGCACCCACGGGGCTCTTTTCAAATTAAATTAAATTGTTAATAATAAGGGTTTTTTTAATCCGGGGTATAGAAAAGAAGATAGGAACTCGGGGTCTGTCTCTGTCTTCCCCCGCTCCGCCCCGCATTAATTCTAAAATTCTCAGCCTCCGCTGCAAATGCGGGAGCCCGAGAAAGGGAGCTCTTCTCTTTCCCTCTTTCAATCTCTCTGTCTCCCTCCCTCTCCCCAAGTAGTCGCCCCCGCCCTTACCTTCATCCCACACACTCTACGAGCCCATCTCGGGAGTACTTTACATATTCCACAAAACACAAAACGACCTTAGGAGCCACTTCACTTGTTTTAAGCATTAGGTGACTGGCATCAGAACTAGAGAGTTTCTTACTAGTCTTAATATAATTAAAATGCACCATCCCTGTTTTCTCCCAGAGGCGTGGGAGGGAAAGTGTTTGGACTTGTCACTGATGGTCAGTAGATCTTCACAGCATGGTTTGTGAGATCACTGTTAAGCTCTCCTCAACCTCGTCATTGAGAACTATGTTGTGAGAGGAAATGGCTTTTGAGATGATTTTTCATCATATTAAACTTGACTCCTTCTCACCCTCTATCTCTTTGAATATCCAAAACTGTAATAGAAACTATACATTAATTTCCAAAGGTCTAATGATCCAGAGGAACCGTAACTCTGCTGTCCTGTACTGCCTGCCCCTTACCATCCTGGGAAAGGGAAGAAACCCTGGGATCAGTAACGGCAAAACTGAGGATCCTGACAACTTCTGATTGTTGAAAGGGGGAGGGAGGATTTGAGAAGAGGAATGGAAAGAAAAGAGAAAAAAACATTTGTGTTCATTTACACATTTCCTGTGCAGAACAAAAAAGTCCCACCATCAGCAAAAGAAGTCTCTTCCTCCAAAATAGCAGCCAAAGAGGGAAAATTAGAATATGCATAAATTCCTTCATTTTCATTCGCACAGAGCACGATTTCCGATTTCCGGCAGATTTGTATTTAAACTGCTCGATTAATTCCAATTTCTGAACAGCATTTTACTTAGCATCTTCCCAAAACTCACCTGAAGAGTATTACTCTTCTACTACCCTGTTTTGGAGCCTCCCTCTTCCTATTCTCCAACTGCCAATGAGAATTTTATTGATAAGACTTTATTTTTCCTGCCCATTGTTTTCTTTTTAAAACTGGATTGATGCATCGGACCACACTTTAATGAAAGCTGGATGCTGTCTGTGAAGCCGACTACAAGTAAGAGTCTAGTGGAAAGGATATGTTTTTGAAATGTGTACCTAAAAGAGAATAAACAGGAGAAGACCAACAGACTTTTGCAGATCCTCTCATGTCACAGAAACCTTTTCTGTTCTACCCAGGTCATATCCTTTCACCATTAGCCACAGCTACAATGCTTGGACATATCTACCCTCCAAACCTTTCCTCTCCCCCAACCCTTTTAAGAAGCATGATAGACGATCACACAACCCTCTTTTAAGGAATATTACTCTTCATAAATATTTGAAGAGTGTCAGTCCATTCAATCCCTCTACAGCCCAGTACTAAAATATTTTGCTTTGCCATTTGTGCAACAGATCTGGCTGTGTCTATCTTGAAAAATTCTTTGTAAAAATGTTAGCATCATTTGAATTTCTTTTCTGAAATATCATGTCTTGACTTGGACTTACCTCTCCTATTTTTGAAATTGTATGTTTCTTTTATTTAATAGTAGAAGGTGAATGTTTAAAGAATGGTATTACTATATCTTGGCTTACTGATAAGGTATATAGACCTTAATTCCACTCCTAAATTCCTTACTTTTGTATACCCCAAGACAGAAAGAAACCTTTATTTGCTTCACAATATAATCAAAGCAGAATATAAGGGTTCTGACTTTCCTTCCATGTTTACAGATCACAAGTAAACCCCAATTATTGGTGGTCAAAAGTTAGAAATACTAGTATTTGTTTAGCTTTTAGTTTCTATAAAAAATAAACATACATATTTGAACCATATGCAGGATGATGTGTATGTGTGTATATATATATATATATATGCATAAGTGTTTAAATATCTGGTTGGCTAAAGATTTATTAAGATAATGGGATATACAAACCTATTTATTTTGTTAAATGGATACATAAACTGTGTGTACATGAGTGCCTGCATGACTTACTACTTTGTGAAATAATTCCTTTTATTGTTTCTTTTCTTTCTTTCAAGTGTTCCAATTACAAAAGTATTAAACTTAGTTTCTTTAAGTTATGCATCTCTTTTTTGACTCAGAGGTTCTCAGTTATATACTATTAAAACCAAAGTATTGGAAAATTAATTCTCAAAAGCCATACTTTGAGAGTGCATGTAATAGGATTGAGGGCCACTTTTACTGGCAATGCTGATTTCTTTTAATTTTCTTATTGAAACAAATGATAGTTTATTTCTTAAAGGAACAACACAAATAATCACAATAACAGAATATTTTCCTTAAAATACTATTTTAATTAGAATTAAATTTTATGTGGAAAGGTTCAATTTGATTTCAAGTTGCAGAACTGTACTTCCAGAAGAGCTGGAATAATAGTTATTATTAGTGCAGGGAGAAAGCCTGGGGTACCACCGAAGAGTAGATTGATATACAGTTACAGCCAGAGCTGCATTTCTCTCGTTGCAGAGTTAGGTGAGATAAGACTGAACATCACCTCAGAATGAAAGCTCCTCATTCTTTGCTGACCTTTGGTACAATAATATTCTCATGAACTGGAACTTTTTAAATACTTTTTAAAATGAAAAGACTAGAAAGAAATGAAAAAGGATTGTTCAGCCTCCTGCTGTGAAAAATGTAGAGATAGATGCCTGGTACTAGAGCAGGGAAGTGGGAAGTTGCATCCTTCTGTTTATTCCTCCCTGTCTCCCTTCACTACTGTTTGCTTTTGTGTTATGGATTGTGTATATATGTAAATTTGAAGACAATATCTTTTTTAAGATGTTTTGTAAAAGACAAAACTGGCTGTTGATATTTATGTCTTTCTTTTCTGTAATTTTTAAGGTGTGCAGATCTTGCTTTCTCATACATTTTCAGGGCTACATTAATTTGCAGGAAAACAGAACAAAGCAATACGTTCAGTGGTTACCCTTCCTTGATCCAAAACTGTCCTTGTTCTATAGCTAAGGTTCTTCTTCTTTAGGCCCCAGCTGCTGATCTGCCAAGGAATTTCAATTTCAGTCTCTGCTCTCCTCTTCTATAATTGCTCTTCCTATCCTAACCAGTTTTCTTCTCCCCCCACAAATGAATGCAGTTATCATACTATCTGGTTTAACCTCAATGTCCATCTGATAAATATTGAGTCTAAACCCCACCCCATCCACTCTGCACTTTCTTTCACTTTCTTCTTTTTTTTGTGGAGAGGGAACCTGGTTGCTTCAGAAGATGGGGAGAACATTGAGCTGAGAGGAGAGTTGGATTACTGCAGATACAGACTCGCTGGCAAAGTCTTTCCAGCCTAGTCCCAGGAATTGGTTGCTCTTCTCTCACCCAGAATGATAAACTTTGACAAGTTTATAATTCTCAGAAGCACCTCTCTCTTCTACAGAAATTGCCTTAGCTTTACTTGCTGGCCCACCACTAGTTACTAACCTCTTCAACCTGCTCCCCTCCCTCCACTTCTTCCGTTCACTTCATTGTCTTCTTTGCATCTCTCTGACCTCAAAGGAATGAAAAACGTTCAGCATGGGGGGCCTAATCCCTAATTTTTATATCTTGCTTTATGGGCTGAGTTCCTCAGGGCCAGTGATCTCTTTCAACTCACAGGAATCTATATAACTCTGCCTTTCTCAAAATCCTCAGCTTTGTGAACATTCTTCTTAAATATGACAACTTGCCCTCTTACTAGCAGAGCTCTAGCCAGAATGGACCTGGTCCTTCTACCCAAGAACCCCTTCACACATCTGCTTCTGCTCCTAGTTTCCTTTCTAGATTGATTTATTTGAAAGTGGCATCTGCAGGGTAACTTATCCATAGGAATACGGGGAGTGGGTACCAAAGTACTCAGTGCCATTAAAAAGACCTACCATATTAGACCAAGGGAGTCTCTATTAGGAAACTTGAGGTGGGCTGGAACAGATCATCCATCTAACCAGCGAAACAAGAAATCACAGGAATGCCTGACTGCAGCTGTGAAACACAAATTTCAGACTGAAATGGATTCCATCTTCATCCTGTCGGCCAAAGAAATGATTTTAAAATTGTTTCTGCTATTATTATTTGCATTATTATTATTAACAGTTTATTTTGTCATTATTGTTGCAGTTTTTGTTGTTATTGCAGTTATTATACCATTCAACAGAAGTTTAGGAAGATTAGTCAGATTAATTAGTTTATTGGTAATTTAAAGCTGAAAACTAGTAATTAAGCCAAAAACTAAAAATGATCAGGGATGATTCATACCAATGTAGGATTTTGGGAGGAAGAAAACCTAAATTCTGGATATAAAATTTGGCAGCTGTGAAATAAATAGGACTTGGGAATCAAAAATATGATAACTGAAATTTTCTTAGTCACTCAACCACTCCCCCTCCCCAAAATTCAGCTAAGATCCTTCTGTGATTTGCTTGGTAGAGGAAAAAGATTCTATTTGCTTTTGTTGACAGAGAACAAAGATCCTATGTATATTCTTCATGTGATATGGATTTTCACGTGGATTCCCTTTGCTCAGGACCATCCAAGCATCTAAGAACCCTCCCCTCCACGTTTACCTCCATCATCTCTTTGCTCTTGTTATGCACCTCTCTGAAGAGGGTGCATCATATAAAACAGGTACACAATTTCAGCCCTCTCAGACAGATTCCATGGAATATAAATTCAATAATGCAATTCTCTTCACAACAAGCTCTGCTCTCTTTCAAATATAATTAATGTTTTGATAGTGTAGTTCTTTAACTACACATATACACACAAAAACAGACGCACCCTCTAGCTTTGCTGTTTGTGTATCGAAAGCAGAAATGGATGCAGCTTTTTCAGTGACTCCTAAAATTCCTCAACTCAGCCCACAGAGAAGAAATCTGTTTAGGTAAAAGACTGTACAGTCTGTTGTGTGCCCAAAAATATTTAAAACAATTTAAAAATGCAAGCTCCTAGTTTTTAATATTCATTTTTGTAAAATTTCTTAAAAAATAAAGGATATTCTGAATTGATATTCTAAATATTCTGATACAGACATTCACTAGATAACAGTCAAAATCAACAAAAACATTGTCCAAAATCTCTTGTCTTTTCCAAATTTGATGATGGAAACAATTTTAGTATCTTCAATTGTACACAATTGGGGTTAAATTGACACAGATAAATAAAAACTAACAACCATAATAACAAAACTACAATGACTTTAATAAGAAATTGCTTACTTTGTGAAACACCTCGTGAGGTGAATTCACTCATTTATTTGCTTTTTTGGTTGTATATAGACACATTCCTATGCGAAATAGATGGTCAGAAAGACAGATACATATATATAGATAACATATGGCCAATAGGAGTTAGGGGAGCAAATGCTAAGCTTCCACATTGAAGTGTACTGTATCTCTAACATTTCATTTCAACAAACTGATTACAACTATAAGAGGACAAATAACCCTGCAGACTCTAAGGTATCATGTTTTCTGTCTTTCATATGGAAAATACATAACCTATCATACTTAAACCAACACAAATATCAACCTTAGTCCTCCTATGTTGTTATTGAATTGAAGAAGCTAGATTTGTCGACCTAATACACTGACTTCCAAGATCATGGCCATTTTGTTTGACTTGTGAAAGTATATAACGTGTTAGGAGGGTAAACATTTTGCACATTTTTCCTCTCCACAAAATTTTTAGAGGGAATGTGTACGAAGGTTTTTAAAATATTTTTTTAAGTTTTATTTTCTTACTCTTTATGTGGTATTTAATGTTTGGAATTGTGAAAGAAGATAAAAGAATGAACAAGGAAGGGAGCACATGTGGCTGATTTCAAGTGGATCTTTTTACTAAATGGGAAAGGAAAATATTTCCCCAGTGCAGCTGTGCAAAAACAGGGGAGGGTGTGATTCATGAAGAGCTCACTTGTAATTTCTGTTATTGTTTTAGATGGTGGCCCATTAGGGTCCCCTTCCCATTACTTTCCTCCAAACTGTTTTCTTTGAAAGCATACCTGTGTGAACTACTTATCCCTTCATTCTATAACAGGCTAACACATAAACAACATATAGTTAAATTTTTGATAGAAAAAGAACTTACAGGTCTACAGATTCAAACAGTAAAACACTAAATTACTAATTCAGTTGTGTAGATATAGGTAACTTGATATTTGCCTCTAGTGAGTTATAAACAAACATACAAAGGTAAGGTTTTTACAATATTGATCGGCAACGATGCGTGAGCTATCAAGAAGAAATTCTCTCAGACATTTTATATTTGTTCTGATTTCTTCCTCCATTTTCCTTTCTTTCCATTTGTTTTTCCAGACAGACACGACTAATTCTCTGATTCTCAAATGAGGTTTTGTTTGGCTCAGATTAATATTAAAGAAGATCACATACACGATTGAAAAATATTGTTATTTTTCTTTAATGGGGAAAATTGGACTCCCGCGTGTCAGATCTGTGGATTTCCGAAAGGCAATGGAAATGGTACTGACATCACTTTGCACTTTAACAATCGGATTTGGTCAGGGTACAAGTTGTTTGTTTAACCCGACAGCTCGGTGCACCCCGTCGCACGCTTTGCACACTCATTAAAACGATTATTCACGACCTGTCGAGTGTTTTCGGGTTCATTCACAGGAAAGGCTTGGAGCGAGGGAGAGCAATTCAAATCAACACTGTCCACTACCCCGATGCACGTGAGGAAGAGCTGGTGCGTGCGTAAAAAGACGGAGGGAGGGGTGCGTGAGCACGTCTTAGCTATAAATCCTGTTCATCCGATGCTCTGGAATCTCATATCTCGACAGAATGCCAAGAGTGCTTGGTCCTACAAAGGCCATGTCGCTATGTTACTTTCAAGAGTTTGGCACAAGACGGAAAAAGAAAATAAAATAATAAATCAAAAATCTCCCTCTGCTCCTCCTGTCAGCCTTCTGCAAAACTTTAGGTTCCAGGGCTCGCTCACCTTCCGCCCGCAGCCGCCGGACCGTGCGGCTCCACCTCTCACAGCGCGGACGCTAAGGATAAGTAATTTCAGGAAAACTCGCCGGGTGAGGAGATTAATTCCTTTTCCATCTCCCAGGGCCCTATCGTTCTCAAAAATAATTTGGTTAATTTTCCTCTTTCTATATTCCACGTAAAGACTGGGGGTGGGGGAGGGCACAAAAGATGAATAGGACTGTTAACAGTGTTTGGTAGATGTATTCCAAACTGTTAACAAGGAAGGATTCATCCTCCCAACTGCGAAAAAAGTCCTACAAAATGAGAGTTAAATACCCCTCAATAAATTAGGCCACGTTTTTCCTCAATTTTGAATTCGCCTTTTAATATTTTGTAATGGCGATAAAAGAAGAACAAACTTGAACGCGTTTCTATCTCCCACTATTGCCCTGTACTTACAAGAGACACATTTCGTGGTCTTTAGTTTTCCTATTTGTTCAAATGAACCCTGATACATAACATTCCTGTGAGGTATTGGTTCAAGAGAAATGTCTATCTTCATAAGGTATAATCACATATACACGAAATAATAGAATATATGAGTGTTTATATGCATTTAATATAGACTTAAGAACTTCAGAATGTCTTGTTAGGCATAAGTATCCCTGACATAATTTAGAGTTAACAGATGTTTTTAAAACAGATGTCTTATTTCTATATTCAAAAGATTGCTCCTTGATTTTTCATCAGTAGCATTAGTAAACCCAATAGCCACCTTATTGTTATGAGGGTAACCTACTCACGCCAACAGAAAAAGACAAGGCTCATTCATCAGTTTCATTCTATCTAACATCATAAAATCATGTTTTCCTATTTTATTGAAACACATCAATACAATGTGTGAAGAAAAGAATGGAAGTTTTCAAGCAGCATGAGGTTTTAATCAGAAACAGATTCCTAATTGCTAAAAAGCAAGTATGAATAAATAATTTCATAAACTCATTGAGTTGCCATGATTCACTATCAGGTTTACTTAAAATGGATCTGTCAAGTGTGTTTCACTATCTATATAAGCTCTTTCATTAAAAGCAATCCATGATAATAATCAAGAGGCAGATGCTGAAATATGTAAGTAAATAACTGAAAGCCTTTGCATAAACACAAATCAATGTAGTAATAGACAACACAATTGATGTAGGAATGATCGATTTTAGTCTTCCAACCTGCAATCAGAGCTTGCAATGTATAATTAAAAATATATTTTTCAACTCCACTAATACTACTACTACTGGAAAAATAAATAAATAAATAAACAATTCCTGCTGCCAGTTCTACCTGATTCTACCCTATTCTTTCTATTTTTGAGCGGGTGGGAGGAGTACTCTATTTTTTCTAAGAAAGCTTTGCCAAACTTTAAAACTACATCATTAATTATAGAAATTATAAAAGTATCAAATAATAAAATTACTACCTTATTCTTGCTCTGAATTTTTCAACCTTCATCCAGTCTCTAATTATTCATTCGGCACATTATAATAGGAAAAACACATAATAGTGCTCATTATTTTAAAAGATTTTTTCAACTACTATAATACATTTCGGTTTAAAGATTCTTTGGGCCTTTTGTTAAAACAAATAAGATGTCATTTCCTCAATTTAGGATGAAAGCTCTCACACCTATGCCTGCATATGTGAGCAATATGAAACAAGTAAGGGGGGGAAACCATCTGCATTATTTTAAAATTGTTTCATATAATGATTGCAAAACAAACTAGTGTCTGACTCAAAGAAATATATATGCTTTGGATTTCTAGAAATTCACATCTAAAACTATGTTTCCGATTTTGCAAAAAGTTAAATATTCTTTTTGAAAATATGTATCCCTGGAGGGCAGAATTGATTTAGATTAGCAAGCAGGGGTGTGTGATGAGTTTGGGTATTTAGGTTCTGGAGAGTAATGAAAATACAGTGTTCATATTTTTTCTTCATCAACAAAGATGCTTATTTACATTCATTCTTGAATCTAGGCTTCTCAAGCACAAGCTTTTTAAAGAATGTCTTACTTATGAAATTCAGCTACTTCGAAAGTGATTCCTCCTATGTAATATCACTGGCACATAAATATCGATTTTGATTATCTTTATAAATTGTATCACCCACATTCTCCTTGATTCCTCTCTTTCCCATCCAGGGCCAACAATTCAGGGGCAACCAGATCCAAAAGGAAAATATCATCAGTTATTGTTTAGGGCTAATTTAACAGATAATTTAACTTCAAACAACAATGATCAGGTCATTAAATTTCAGAGCAATGAGAAAATGAAAGAACTGAGAGACAACTCTCCCTAACCCCATTACAGTTTTTAGTCTTTCTGCTCAATCAACAGAATAAAAAACGTCTAGGGAGGAAGATATGTTTGTATTTTAAACGCATTGATTTAAAGAATGAGACAATAGAAGGAGAGGAAGAAGGGGAATGAAACTGAAGAAGACGACCCCAATTCGGGGAGTGCTAGCGGTGCAAGAAAATTCAACTTAAGCCGAAAATGAATATGCAAACATGTCTAGTAACTGAATAACCTTTCTTTTTAACACGAATCTCCAAACCTCGAAACGTGCCGCATGCTTTCCTCCTATGCGGCTTTTCCGCAAGACCGAAGACAGGGAAAAGAATTATATGTGCTAGGCCACGAAAAACACGTGGAGTATTTTATCTCCTCTCTCACCCTCATAAACATAATTTTGAGAGTTATTTGCCATAATTTTAAATGCCTTTTCTGATCACCATTTCAGAATTTCTGCCTACCTCAAGTTTTGGTAGAGGACCGGGTGAGGATGGTGTGGAAGCATAGATACTCAGTCTTCACTTGCAGGGAGGGAAGTGAGAGGGGAGTCGGCAGTGGACCAGCTCTATTCTGCATCGTCCTTCCCTTCCTATCCTCTTTCTAAGACTAACGATAACCGCCGGAGAATCTCCTGCACACGGGGGTGCTCGGCCCACCCGAATCCGTGCCTCCCTCTCGCTAACTTGAGGCCGCTTAGCGCTAGGGGAATTCCTACCCCAAGGCTCTCTCTTTTCCCCTCTGCCTTGGACCACAAGCTCGGTCAGAGAAGCAGTGTTGCAGAAAGCGGAAGGGAGGTGGGGTAGGGAGTGGGAAGGAGAAAAGATGTCTATTACAGAGAAAACGGTTTTATCTACTAGCAGGTAAGTGCTGCGATCTGAAATCGCGCTGGGTAAACAAAAAGAAACAACTTTCACGGGGACCAAGGGGTGGGGGGAGAGCAGAAGACTAAGAAGAAAGGAAAAAGATGGGGAAGCGCGCCAGCCGCGGTCTGGAGTCGCTCTTCCTGGCATCAGTGTGAGCTACCAAGCGCAAAACTCCGCTCGCGCTGGGCAAGAGCGCCCTCACGTTGCTGCTCCCTGCGCAGCGCAGGGCTTCACCCTCGGCCGCAGTCTCGCCGCTGCGTCCCGAGAGCGCCTCTCCTCCCGGCTGCAGCGCAGCCGGCGCCGTTACTTCTCTGCATTGGTGCAACAGCTGAGAAAACGACGTCGCCGTGTCCCTGCCGCAACGACTTCAAGTCCCGCCATCGTGCTACCTCTCCGACTCCACCCAGGCGCCGGGAAGGCTAATGTGACACCGCGGCTAGGGCCCCAAGTTCGCTTCGGCCAAGCCAACCTGTGTCTGGCGCGCGTTCGCAGCCACTCTGGGACAGCCAGGCTCTCGAGTGTACACCGACATCTCCAAAGTGTGCATTAAGAATCAATTATTTCCCTGAGCTTGCCAAAGCCGGGAACTGGGATATTCCCAGCAGGGACAAAGAAAAGCCCAGAACGGTGCTCATTTCCCTAGTCTTTCGAAGAGGCAGAAGAGAAGCCTCTCACATTCGTAGGCGCCTCCCTGGCCCTGGAGCAGCCGAGCTAAATCCGGCAGGGACCCTCCGTGACCCAGGCCAAGGAGCTGGGGGCTGAGGGCCAGTTCTGCAGTAGGTTGGCAACGTTAGTGTAAAAATAGGGAGAGGAGGGGCGATCAAAATAAAAACAAAACAAAACAACTTTGGAGAGAAGCAAGTTCTTGGATCTGGAGCAAAGAACTTTAACTCAAGATGCGGAGAGCCAATAACCCCGGATTTGAACGTTAAGTCTCATAGTTCCTACAGCAGCTGTAAGACTCAGAAATCATATTTCCACACTATGAGTCACTTTACACTCTAGGACCTATTTCAGAGTCCCGCTAGCTCTTCTCCGTATTAATTCGTCTCGTTTCCCTCAATGCTCCTTTGCCGCGTCTACACTCTCTTTACCTAGGGATGCACAGTGATTTCTGTCAACGTGGAAAAATCATGCATTCTTCCAGCTATGTCTGTTGGTAGCGCGCCTACTAAAGAACATATTCCAAGAAAAGACAAACACTTAAGCCCAGGACCCCAAAGTCGCGGTTTAAAGCTCAGTCAAAAGAGTCAGTCACACACAATCCCCACCCCAACCCACGCCCATCCCCTCCGAAAAGCACTTTCACTTACCGGTCTTGGGGTAAGAGTGCTCAAAATGTCCTCAAGTTATTTTCCTCGGCATCTTTCGGACAACCTCAGGCAGAATCTTGGGTGGAGGGAAAAAAACAGGTAGATATCGGGAGGGAGAAAAGAGATACAAAACACAACACTACATCATATATTCGCCAGCCCAGAGCCCCCTTGGCCTACATCTTCAGGGCAAGGTCTCCAAGGTCTGACCCTTAGGGTGTGGGGAAAGGGTCGATTTGGTGGCTGAAAACTAAGACGTGGATTATTTTAACTGCTAGTGGTTGGGGGAGAAGGGACCCTGGAAGGAGAGTAGAGAAGAGGCATGATTGGGACAGGGAAAATAAAGCCTTAAAAAAAAAAAAAAACTGACAAGAAAATCAGAATGAAGTATTAACTAGGAAAGGTCTCTAGCGCCTTTTAACTCTTACAGGTAGGTCGCTCTTAGGAAGAATGCAGACGTGTATGCGCGAAAAGAGGGAATCTGGATGACCCCTATTCTTTCCACGTCTCCAGGATCTGGCCTCAAGTCCAGAAATAAAGAAGAGGGAATTTTAATTCAAGGTTTACCTACCCTGCTTGTTGGAATGGCTGCGCGGATTCCCATGTTGGAGAGTTCCATCTGTCTGGCAGAAGCTGGAGTGGTGTTGGGGGGCAGGTTATCTAGTGAAGTAGGAATGTACAGGAACCCCGCCCTCCAGGCACAGTTACACAACCCCAGCAACCCGCCTCAGCCAGCTCTAAAACCTCTAATGATCTTCACCTTCACCCTTTGTTAGCCTAATTCTCCAACAGGCTTTTAGTCTCAGACACAACCAGCCACTTCAGCTATTCATAAAATTAATTTCTCAAAAGCAAAATTTTTCAATGCATGCAAATTCCCCAACGATGTAGAAAATACACTTTATAGAAACCACATTTATATAGCTTTCTAAATATGTTGAATTTATCCACTTATTTGGATGAAATATGCACCAACTTAAATACATATATTTAAATCAATACACTGCAAAACTCATTGTTTTGCCTCTCTGTCCTTGATTTTTATGCAAGTCATAGAAATCACATGAAGGCTTTCACGAACATAAGGATATTTGTATTAAATCTTGTTCTAGAGTTTATATCCACTTGGTTTCCAATTTTGTAGCAGAAGAAACATATTTGGAAGAATCCTTCCACTGCTCTAGTTTAATAACATTATTTTCTCAGTGTTTTATATATTAATATTTTTATTAACTTTATACCAGACAAATTCAAGTAAAATATTTTAAACCTGGAAATAAATTTTAATTTGGGATGTCAAGTTTTAAGTTTTGATCACTTTCAGTTCCAAAATTGCAAAAAGAACAAGCTTCATCTCATTAAAAACAATTCTAAGTATGAAAGAAAAAATCCACAAAAAGTTTTGAAGTTTTTCTGGCATAAGTTAATTTTAACTGGCAAAGGTTAGTGACAACAAATAATACAACATTACAACCAGTTTTATGCAAAAATGTATTAAAGGCCATGCCAGACTGTCATGTGTTTTTTGAGAAGATAACTTGAGGAATGATAGGATAGATCAAGGTAAATGAAATGATCATATTGGGCTTCAGGAGGCCTTTCCAAACTTATCCCTCTGTGTATCTCCCTTCATTTCTAGAATGCCTAATAAACAAACTTCTAATCATATCCATTATACATTTAACCTGGACATGTGTTGAAGCAGAACTTCAACTCCAGTACTTAGTTTTTATGAACTCTGAGAAGTTAATTTAACTCTAGATCTCAAAGTACAAAGTTTACCATTGAAATTCTATTTCTCTATCATCCAAGTAAACACTTATAATCATGAATAAATATAGTTATTTAATGTGTCCAGAAAAAAATACTTACGCATGAAATCTTTCTTCTATATCTACATACTTCAGTATAAGAACTCAACTTTCTTTTTAACTTTTGGTAGGCAAAATACTATCTTTCCCTGTGCTAATTCATTCCACAAATAAAATCCATAGCAAAAGCACATAATAAATCATCACCTTTCTTCAGCTTAAACACATGCCTTTCTTTGAGGTATTTTGGTTCACAAATGTGTAATAGGGATTTCCTTTGTTTAACCTCATTCACTTGGATTCTATTACCATTTTTAATATCAGCCATAAATTTGGCTTTTAAAACCATAATTTGTTTGTAAAATTTTCTTTCATGCTTTATTCTGAAGAATTGTTAAATTTCAAGAAAACTTGGACCTCTGGTGAAACTCTTCTCATACTAAGAAAATAAAATCAAGTCTGGTTGCTTAAAGGAGATAATTAAACTAGCTGTCTTGGTCTATTTTTGTCCATTCCCCATTTGTGTATATTTGGTTCCAGCTCTTTTAATTTTCCTGGCCCTTATATTTCTGTCATTCTTAGGTGTCTCTGTATCTCTCTCAATCTTTCTATCTCTATCTTTGTTTCTCTTTTTCTTTCATTCATTCTTTTTGGTGGTAGGTGATTTTTTTTTCAGCACAAAGATCTCTCTCTCTCTCTCCCCCCCCTTTTCCCTCTCTCTCCCTTTTCTCTCTTCACCTACTCCCTATTTTCTAATATTAACTATTCCACTTTTCAATTTCAAATCTATTTCAGTCAGTTTGCTTCTCCCTTAGGTTTTTTTTTTTCCCCTGAGCAACTCTTTAAGTGTTTGCCGATAACATCTTAGGGACAGATTATTTTTCATTGGGCCCATTGTAAGAAGTAGCCAGCTTATTGCATTACTGCAGAACACATTTCAGACTATACAATTGTAACAAATGAACAACTTGTCCTCCACAGACTCACCACAGGATCCAATTAGTTACTAAATCTTTACTCAGGTTTTCTAATTATTTTCTGGAATTATACAATTGGGCTGCCTGAAACAATTCAAAAATGTCTTCATTTTTTCACATATATATGCATATACAGTATACGCATACATATGCATATTACAAGTTAAAACAAAATTATGACTCGATGTAAGCAAAAGGAACAAATCTTTAGATTAAATCATACACACATTTAAAAGGGAATCAAATAAATACCTCCACATTGTAAAAACAAAAGAGAGAAAGAGAGAGGCATTTTACTTCTTCTGCATATCTAGAATTTTAAATTGTTATAATTTAAAAATAAAATATAAACATCGATCTGCAAGTCATTACAACAGGTGATCACTTCAGCAAAATCTATATTGCAACTTCAGCACATCTTTATTTAGAACTCTTTCATTGTGGATAAACAGCCACAAAAATAAATGCTGACTTAGAAAGTATAAATACAAATATTTAAACAAAAATGTCTGCAGCATTCATAGCGCAAATTGTACCTGAACTGAAGGGCTCTGTGTTTCTAATATATATTACATATGTGTCCATTATATTCACTTCTATCTAACCATATACATATATTTATTTATAATTTGCCAAGTGCTATTAACAAGATACCTGAAACAAAATATATAAAAAGTAAGCATTCTATTAACTGATTTGAAAATAAAGACAGAGTAAACAGCTATGCACATAAAATTAAATTATATCTCTTTTTGCTGCATATCCACCGAGACTTAAAAATATCAGCTGAAAAGCCTATACTTTGCTTAAAGCTAGTGTTTATTAAATAGCCTGCTCCTTGTAAAATTTGTTCACAAAGGGGGAAAATGCTATTTTCATTTTTAGAGTCTCAGTTCAAATTAAAGGAGCAGTTTAAATTTTAGTTTGGCTGAAAAAGCCTTTGAATTCCCTACAACTTCAATGGTCTTTTAAAAATTAGCTCTACTTAATAAAAGAGACAAAAGTATCAAGATATATATGAATTTAGCCTATTTTTATTTCTGTGTGTTCATAGTAAACATTTTTGTAAGTGACAAACACGGGCATATGACCACAGTATCACAATCAAGAAATTTTAAGACAACATTAACAATCACTCAAATTTATGCGGCATTTGCGCAACACAGGTTACATATTTGCAAGGTTTACCTATAAGTACAATAGGTATTAACATTTCACTACATTTAGAAAAAATAAAAAGTGACCTGTTAGTGACCACATACATCAAAATATACACAACACAAACTGAAGGCAATCTTTAATTTGTCCCCTTCCAATTCAATTGAATGGGCAGTGTTGCCAACTGAAACAACTTTCCTTTTTGTTTGTTTAATACTTAGTATACCAAGTGCATTTTCTAGAACCCAATCTTTGGTCTAAAAGTAAACAAAAGAAAAAAACAGTTCTTTAAAGAAAAGGACAAAACAATAAATGGCCAAAATAATTTCTTGGGCACCTTTACTACGAATGCTTCTTAAATACAAATTACAGTTTAACATTTTAAAACTCTCCCCATAATTTAGGTTGTTTTCAAGGTCTGCGTCCACCATATAGATCCATGATAACTTATAATACTGCACACATGGAATTCTGGCGGCTCTTAGAGATAGACTTGTCAGGTTTGAATGAAATGGCAAAGCAGTCACTATTTAGATACACGTTCTACTATAATTTTGACTTCCAAACCTTATATTCTACAATGTATTCTTCCCACATTGCACCTCGCTGACACTCCACACCTTGTTAGAATAATAAACAACCCTAGAGACTGAACAAACGTACAGAAATTCGGAGGGGGGGGCTTAATAAAAAATACCTGGACTTATTTTTTAATTATCATTTACAATGCAAATGTGTGTAAAACGTTCACTTACAGTCTGGTCCCAGGGATGTTAATGTATTAAAGGGTTGGAAGAAGACCCCTGATTTTGATGTGTGAAATAATCAGACAGTCCACCGGACAGTCCCGTCGTAAAACTTGGCAAAGAGGGTCTCAAAGACTCACAGGGCAGGGTCGAAGGGGCCTGCGGCGACGTGGAGGAGGACGCGGCCCTGGCGCTCATGGACGTGCTGCTCTGCGAAGTCATTGACGGGTGCGGGACGTGGGGGAAAAAGTAACTGGTCTGGCCCGCGAGCAGGTTGACGGAGCAGGGGTTGAGGGAGTAGGTCCCGGAGCAGGGCACCGACAGGCCGCAGGGCACCGAGGCGGCGAGCGCGGCGGCGGTGAGGTGGTGCGTGGCGTAGGGGATCTCCCCGTTCACCAGCCGGTCCACGCTCAGGCCGTTGGCCGTGGAGAAGGAGTGGTTGTTGCCCAGCGAGTTCTGAGTCAACACGGAGCTGTAGGGCATGGGGTGGCTGGGGTAGGCCGACGTGGTGCCATTGTAACTCAAAGTGCTGCTGGCGCGGGGGTGGTGCAGAGACAGGAAGGGCGACATGGGCCAGTAGAGGGAGCCGGCGCGGTCCATGAAGGTGAGGCCGGTGGAGGTGAGGCGCGCCCCGCGCTTGAAGGCCAGCTTGGCCCGCGACGTGGTGGAGCGGCGCCGCAGCTTGCCCGTGGTGCCGCCGATGAACACGTCGTCGCTCGACGGGTCCAGCATCCAGTAGTTGCCCTTGCCCGGGTCGTCGTAGTGGCGCGGCACCTTCACGAAGCACTTGTTGAGGGACAGGTTGTGGCGGATGGAGTTCTGCCAGCCCTGCTTGTTCTCGCGGTAGTAGGGGAAGTTCTTCATGATGAACTCGTAGATGCCGTTGAGCGTGAGCCGCTTCTCGGGGCTCTGCCGGATGGCCATCATGATGAGAGCGTTGTAGCTGAACGGCGGCTTCTCGTACTTGCCGTTCTTCTTCTCGCCCTCCTTGCCCCCCTCCCCGTCCTTGCCGCCCTCGCCCGCCCCCTTCTTCTCCTCCCCCACGGCGCCGGCGCCCTTCTCCTTCTCCTCCGGCCCGACGGGCGCCAGCTCCCCGGGCCCGCCGCCCGGCTCGCCCTTGCCGCCCAGCCCGTCCGCTTTGGCCCCGTCCAGAGCGGCGGCCGGCGGCGGCGGCGGCGGCGGCGGCGGGAGCAGCAGCTGCTGGGGGCCCTTGTCGTCGTCGGCGGCCGGGGCGCCCCGCGCCTGGGGGGGCTGCGGTGCCGGGGGCGGCGGCGGCGGCTGCTGCTGCGGCGGCGGCGGTTGCGGGGCAGGCGGTGGCGGGTGGTGGTGGTGGTGGTGGTGGTGGTGGTGGTGCTGGGGGTGGTGGCTGTTGTGGTGGCCGTGGCTCGCGTGGTGGTTGTCGTTCTGGACCGCCTCGGGCACCAGGCTGTTGATGCTGAACGAGGACTTGGGGATCATTTTCACCTCTTTCCTATCTCCCATGTCCAGCATCACCCAGTCGTCGAGGGGAAACGGCAGCGGCGGCGCGGGAGCGGGGCAGCGGCACGGCGGGCGGCGGCGACCGGTGGGTGCCGAGCGGGGCGCGGGGGGCGCGGGCGGCAGCGGCGGCACTGAGCGCTCCGGCAGCAGCGCAGTTGGACCGCAGGCTCGGGCGCTGGCAAGTCATGTAGCAAAAGCAGCAACCACCCCTCAGGAATTAGAAAAAAAAAAAGAAAAAGAAAAAAAGAAAGAAAGAGAAAAAAGAAACAACCACCGCCCCGGGGGTGAAGCTCCCTCGCTCCCAACTCTACTTCTCGGTCTCCCCCCCACCCCCCGCTCCCCCCCCCTGCTGCTTCCTCCTCCTCCTCCTCCTCTTGCAGCAGCAGTCACAGCAGCAGCAGCAGCAGCCCAAAGGGGGGGAGAGCCGGGCGGCGGGCGGGCGCGTCCCGGAGCGGCCGCGGCGAGGCTGGGGAGACAGCGATCGAGGCGGCTATAGCCACAATTAATTTTCCGAGCTACAGGCGCACACTAGGGCTGTAAAAAAATTTTTGGTTTAACCTTTCCTGCCGCTGGGCCAATCAGAACCGGCGGCGTGCGGGAACGTCTCTCTCGCCGTCGACCAATCGGCGGGGCCGGGCCCACCCACCCCCGCCCCGCCCCGCCCGCTGGCTCCCGCCCCCTGGGCGCTCGCCTCCCCCTCTCCGCGGGCCTCGGGCCTCGGACCTCGCGGAGCCGCGCAGGGATACGCCGGCGGGAGCTCGCTGCGCCGCGGCCCTGCTCTGCGCCCCCGCCACCTCCTCCACCCGCCGGCCCCGCTCAGCCCAAATCCCCTTCCTAGGGCAAATAGCTCACATTTCCGGCTTCCTTCTCATTGTACTGGGTCATATTCGTTTGGGCGCCAATATTTGTCCTTAGAGGTTAAAGTTTGTATCCGTTTTATTTTTAAAACCGGGGGTGGCGGCGGTGGGAAAAGTGGGGGTGCAGGGAGAGGATGCCAGGAGAGGGCAAGAAATGGAGTAGGAGGAGGCGAGGCACTACTTTTCCGAGTCAGGCCTCGAGTCTGGCATTTCTGAGCCTATAAGAAAATCGTGCCCCTTGTAGGTACTAGTCCAGCAAAGCTTTGGATTTGGGAGGAGAGAAGGCCCACTGCGGGCCCGTGCGTGTGTGCGCGCGCGCGGGGGGGTCCTGTACCTTGGGGGAGGAGGGTCTGGGAGAGGTTTGGGAACGAGGGGATGAGGAGGAGGAAGTGAGTAGGCGAGCTCGGGCCAAACAGGGGTTACTTACTCTATTCCCGAGGCCGGGGCGGCGGCTAGTTCGGGGCTCAGGAGCCGCGGGGAAGCAGGGCCTGGGGCTCCAGGTGCTGCGGCGGCGGGCGGGGGCGGCTCAGTGGTGGGCGCCTCTGATGGCCTTCCGAAATGAGAGGTGCCCAGAGAGAAAACAGTACCAAACAATCTCGAAATAAATCAGGTAACACATGCTATGTATGTGTTTCTCTTTCTTCTCCCTTCTCTCCGGCTCTAGACAGTCGCTCACGCGCGGGATGACTCGGTGTCGTTTTCTCCTCGTCGCTCTTGCTTCTCCTCAGCTTCTAATCCGAATTGGAAGCGGGTTGCTTCGAGCGATCACCCTGGAAATATTTTCCTTTTGCTTGTTGACATTGGAGGGAAAATAAGGGTGGGCGTCTATTTCTTTCCGGGTTTTTTTTTCCGCCTTCCTATTTTCACTCCCTCTTTTCTCTTTCTTTCTGTTTCTCAAATACTTTTATTTTGTGCGAACCTCAATTCTGAAATAACAGTAGGCTGAAGCCAGCCATGCCCACCCTGAGTGCTGCTGGAAGGCACCTAGGAGGCTTGGGAATGTGGATCCCACAATCCCAGCTTCTTGGGCTTTGGAACTGGGAAGGTTCGGTTGGAGGTTGAAGTGAATGGAGAGATTGCGAATCGGGGGCTTTAAAAGGATCCCGTGGCCAGGGGCAGGGCTAAGGCCCAGCATTTCCCAGGGATTGGAATTTAGTGGGGAGCACACTGATCAAAGGCTGTTTCATCCCACATGGGCACAAAACATACCACATTTTACGGAGGATGTAGCCTGAGAGAAGAGGGAGGTGGAGGAGAAGCATAAATAAAAAGCACCTTTCCCCTCCTATGTAAGGTAAATAATTATAAAATGTAAGCATTTCTTCACTTTGATAAACTCTCGGTTAAATTATCTGGCAGATTTGGTATTTAAGAAAAGAGAAGAAGGAAAAATGGTGCCTGTGTTTGATGTTAAATTCTAATATAAAGAATGCAATTGATGAATACTCAGGATAATGGGAGGTTATTCCACTCTCCCCACCCCCCAATCTTGGAATTCAGAGAGAGAGAGAGAGAATATAAACTTTGGAGAGAATTATAAATAGACAATTATAAATAAGTAGTGAATTTAAAATATGCATCCATTAGGAATGCCACAAAGGAGCTTTGCCTATTAGTTAGACTAACCTCAAATATCCTTCCCCTGTATGTATCTGGTCCTATGTCTGCATATCTTGTTACTTTAAAGTAAACTATATTTACATGTGGAAAAATTCCAGGATTCCAGCAATCTGCATTGATAGTGACATGGCCCCAAACATTGATTTCTAAGCTCAGGATTTCTCACAGAGCCGGGTGAGCTAATGGGCTTTGCCGACCGGCTGGAGAGATCTGTGGGCCTTCCCCTTCCTGCTCACTTTTTTCTCCTCCCACTGTTTTCCCCTCCTCAGGCCGGTTCTTCCTACTTTTCCTCAACTCTCTCTTTCCTCCCTCCTCCCCCTTTCTCCCTCCTTCCCCCCCTCATCCCTCCACCCCTTCCCCCTCCCTCCATTTCTCTCCCTCTCTCCTTTCCTCCACCTAACCTACTCCTCCCAATTTCAACACACTGCAGCCCCCCTTCTTACCACCACTTATAATGGCACACAGGGCCCCTCTGAGGTGGACGGCCCGGTACGTTTTCGTAGTCAGTCTAGCGTGAAATGATTCGGTGTAACCGGATTCTTGGGAAAGGACAGGTTACGTAAACATTTACTGATGTGGAGTAACTATACTATTTGTGCTCTGATATGCAGGAAGGAAAGTGTTGATTAACACAGAAGAAAAAAAAGCGAAATTAGCTGATTGCATGCTCATAAGTGCAAGCTGTCATTGAACTGCTTTTAAAATAGACACAGCTGGGTGTTTGTGTTGAAAAATTTCTTGTGTTTTTGCTAATACTGAAATAAGCATGATTTTGTATACCAAACATTTTCAGATCATTAAAATTTGTAATCTGTGCTGGTTTTAAACACAAAGAAAAGAAACAGAATCATTTCGATGTAAAATTTGCTGATATTATATTAACTCAATCAGGTCTGTACAAATTGTGCATTGTGCCTCCTAAAATCTGTTTGATCAATTTAATACACAAAGTGCCAAACGTGGGTATTGTTTGTTAACATTGGACATTTTATTCAAATCCAAGCTCAGCAGCAAACTGGAGGAGCATTCCTTGAATACAACACCATCTCTGACTGATGAATTTTTAATGTTTTAAGGTGTTTCTTAGGTCAAAGCTGAGTATGCAATTGTTTTGTAATTTTGTATAAAATTTTAGCAGGTGAAAATAAGTTCTCCTTTTGTTTACTTTCTACCAAAACTTGGGTTTGCTAATGATAGCTGTAATAATCTGATTTTATATGCCAGGAACTCATATTGACTAGGAAAATGTTTTGCATTCAAATTCGGAATGTGCTATATTATTTTAAAAATTGTCTGAATGCAAGTCTCTCAAAATAGGATATTTTTGTAGGAATAAATAGTATATAGTTTAATATAATAATATTTAAAAATCTAGTCTTCCTAATGACAAAGGTTGTTTGAGATTTGGGAAGAAGTGAGTTTGAATTCCTTCTAATAATTTTAATTGCACTTTATGGTGAGTTAAGGTGATATATATGAGATATATATATGTATGACTTGTTCAACAAAGCATGCACTGTTTACTCAGCAGCCCACGTTTGTCTCAGCAATGGCTGGTTTTTAGAACTGCTACTAGCTGAAATGGAGGGGGAGGGGGTTCCTGGACAGAGTATTGTGCAAGTTGAAAGTCCCTGGATGGGGCTTTGTATCTCCTACTGGCCAATTTGGGTGCAAATTGGATTTAAATGCCTGCCCTAGTCCACCTCAGGCCTCTTCCTAAGTACATGAAGCCCTATTTCCAGCCCCCTCAGTCTCTGTGATTACCTTTAGAAGACAGAGGGCATACAGTTGTCTCTGACTTGAAACAAATTCTCTACCATTCTATTTTTTTTCCTCATAATCAATTTAACGTTGATCTCTCACACACAGACATCTACAAATGTGCAGTGTTAACAAATAAAGCAGAAGTCAGAGCAAATGTAATTTTCTAGTATATATAGTGGTAAACTTCTCTCCTGCTCTGTCTGCACCCCCTCGCCCCCAAAAAGAGGACAGGCCTTGTAAAGACTAGGCAGTTCAATGGAAGAATTGCAGTTCAATGGAAGAATTGCTTGGGAAATGATTTAGATTATTCTTTTTCAGTTTTAATTAATAACCAAAACTCCACGGCATCCGAATAGGCAGCAGCACATTTCATTTTTCCATTTGGCGGTGTTACATTAAGTCTTCTTTAGGGCCTATTTCCCGCTTTTGGTCAGCGCTTCTCTTCTTTTCTTCTGGTTACTTACTTGCCGGTTAAAGAAAGGCGGGCCATGTTTACCCCAAATCCACCCTGCTCTCCGCTCCCTGGACAGGGTGTCCTTGGAGGTCGCCCAAGGCCAAACTCTAGCTAAAGCTCTCTTTCTGCAGATGTACAGGGAATTTCTGACCTCGTGACGTTTGGCAGCGAGCGGATCCCGAGCAAAAGCATCCAGGTATTTCCAGAGGACGTGTGGCAAGCGAGGTCGACCCTCGCCCGAGCCAACTCTTCTGTAATCTTTTCCTAACAGCAGGTAATGGTGCTAACATTTAGTGATTAGAAGTTACTCTTTAGCGTGTTGTATCCTTGTTCTGTGGGTTTTGGTTACAGGTTATACGATTAAGTTTGCGAGAACAGTAGTGAACTAAACTTCCCAGTAAGAGGTCTTCACACCAGGGAAGTGTTACTTTTCTGCAGCAGCCCTGCCTCGTCACTCATTAGGGAGCTGCAGGTTGTCAGCGACTGCTCTCAACGCACGCGCGCGCGCACCCTTAACATCCCCGGAGGCGCGCACATTCACGCGTGTACACACACACACACACACACACACACACACACACACAGCACTAAAACTAAATTAAGAAGCCGATGATTAAGACAAGCGTCTACTAGGCCTGTCATTTCAGCATCCTTCCATCATAACATTGTGGCACCGGCAATTTTGCTTGAGAACCTCGAGAAAAAAAAAATCTATGGGAGAGCCTCGTGTATGAGAGTGGAAATGTTTAACTTGTATAAACTAGGGAACCACTTCGAAAGCGAGAAAGTCCAAAGTTAGAAAAAGAAGGGGAGGAGGAGGAGGGGAGGAGGAGGAGAAAGAAGAGGAAGAAGAGGAGGAGGAGAAGGCCTGGACAGAGACCACTGGGACTCTCCAGGCAAGTCTGTGTGCGGCCGCCAGGTGTTCCAGGCTATCTGAAGGCAACTACATACACATCCAAAGGAAAAGTGCTGTGATATTCAGCAAAACGAGCACCGGAGAAGATTCCTTGCAACGTTACCCAGAGGATAGCCAGGCTCGGAGAGATCCATGACAAATTACCTCCGGAGGGCCAAGGAATCTTGAGTCTCTTGAACAACTTTTCAGTCGAGTACTCTGCACATCTCTCATAAACATAAAATGCCCCCTACCCCCTACTTGCTTCCCTTATTTGCCAGTGTACTCTGGACCTTTCAGGGTGGGCGATTTTCGGAAGGAGTTTAATCCTTGCTGGTGTGAGGGCAGGTTTGTTCCATTTATAGACTGGATCCAATTGGAAGAAATGATCCCACACCGCTCTGGCAAGCGAACTCTTGAGAGGCCAATTCCTATCTTTCCTTTAGCTGCCCAAGGAAACAGTGTAGTCCATTCTTCAAAAGGAGTCAGGGAAAGAAAGCTCAAGAGAAAGACAAACGAGTTGGAGGGATGGTCGTCAACTAGAATGAGGTAGGCTAGTGCTCAGGTTCTTAGTTTAACCCTTAGTTTTAACCTTTTCCACCTGAAAAAGAAGGAAGTGAGACGTAGCAAAAGCCAGCACACTAAACAATGCTACCTTGGGTTTTCCATTAGTGGGGCAGTGAAAGAGAAGAAAAAGAAAATGACTTCTTAAATACATATCAAGCTGAAAGAAATGCTTAAAGGTCTTAAAATGCTTAGCTCCTAAGAGTCTCAGCTCCAAACTATCCCATCTTTTTCTTAATTAGTTGGAGCTTCAATGTGATTTTTAGTAGGAGCCTGAATGATCTTCTTTGGAAAGTGGTATAGGACCCATCTGAGAATGTGGAGCACCAAGTCTTCTCTATTTTGAAGCACCTTCCAAATGGTCCCCCAAATTCCAGTTCTGTGAGGAAAGATGGAATGGTGTGACTGTGTTGCAACTATTAGGTGGTCAGCTCAATAATTAAATCTACACAGAAAGCGCTGAACAGCCCAGAGTCCGCATATGAGATTGATAAGTAGGTTATAGGAAATGCTTGCACGGCACTGAAGGTCTGTGAAGGAATGAGAGGAGAGAAAAATGCACCAGTGTTAGTGCGCAGGCCAGAAGGCACAAAGAGAGGCCCCCCTCTCTTTGGAAAGTCATGCGAAAGAAAGTAAACTATTTGCTAATCAAGTACATGTGCTTCCTTTCTAAAAACCTTCATGGACAATCCAAGAGTCTAGTTATTACTTTGTGCTCATCTCACACCCACTTGCCTCTTCACCTCCAGAGTCTGTTCTGTAGGTCTTTCCCACCTTCCCTCCCCAACCTAAGACTGTGGAAAATCTCTGAAGCAGCGTTTCTTAAAAGGTTCAGCTCTTCTCCCTCCTCTGCTACCCACCTTGGGGCTGTAACTGCGGCGGTTCCCGGCAGCTAAGCCGCAGAGCTCCGGCTGCCAGGCCTGCGCGCGCCAGTCCCGGCGCACCCCCGCGCGCTTGCCCCGCGCTCCTTTGTTGCGGACGCCTGTAGAGCGCGATCAAGCCAGAGGCCTTGCTTCTAGGTTTCATCTCCAGATTTCCCCTCTTAAAGTTGCTTTTTCAGCCTAGACGTCTCATTTTTGGCACATCAGACCGGATGCACACACACAGATCAATATTTAGGGATAAGAGGTCAGTTGCCACGGCGAACTCGGGAGAGAAAAAAAGAGAAAGCAGTTAAAGGTTTCCAGCTTGTATTGATATAAAGCACAACTCAGAGTTAAAAGACGGGGGTGTGTGCAGGTGACGTTAATTCGAATATTCAATTACATATGAGGGGTATTGAACCCAGTGGGAGAGAGCAGTTATACCCCTATATGTCTCCACTCTTTGGAGGGAGCCGCAAGCGGAGGAGAAGAGCGGACAGACTAAGCTAGAAGCACAACGGCGTCAGGAACAAGTAACCGTTATGTGGAAACGAAACCCCTGCGTTTCAGAATCAACAACAACAAAGGTGGAGGGGAGGTCACTTTTATTTTTTACACAATCCTAGATAGATTCTTGTTCACCAATTTTAGTATCTTCCTTCTAGGTTTGTCCTCAGGCATGCGGGAGAGAAAGTAACGTTCAAGAAGAAAGCTGGGTCGGCAAGTTTGGCTCCCGAGCGTGTGAAGTATGAATCACCACGGTGCAAAGGTTTTCTTTTTTTTCTCACCCTCTTCTTTTCTCCCGGGGCGTGAACTTGTTAGAAAAGACAGACTAGGCTACGAGGAGGAAATGGAAACGCTGAAAGAGCCCAGCTCCTTTTGAGAGCAGCCTGCAGGGCTGGCAGGCGGCTGCGGCGCGCTGAGGAGCGCGGGGCTGTCTGCGGAGCTGTCCCAACTCACGCCTGCGCAGCCGCCTTTGGGCCAAACGCCGCGCTCGGATCGCTGCCTTGGCAGTCTATCCTTTGGCCTTAGAATAAACACCCCAAAAGACGAGAGAAAGGCCCCTAATTGAGCTGAGTATCTGCTCTCCAGCTCCGAACACAAAACGGGGCCTGCAGGTTTTCCTAGAGGAAGTCCCGAGACCACAAAACAATCCGAGTGTGGGAGACACAAGATTTTAAGGAAGTCTGGAATTAACATGAAACATTATTTTCCTAATTAATTAAAAGTAATTCTCTTTCCCAATTTATATGCATGTACACGCTATCGATTACCCGCCCCTATTTACTCGTAAAAAAATGCTTAGAGTATCTTTGGTACACACTGCTCATTCTTTGTCCTCTGGAACATTTACAGCTGATAGTGTGACTGGTTGGGATCAATTAGCACTGGATTTTGCCCCAGGATTGCTCCCCAGGGCGGACAAATGGAGCCAACTCATCTCCAGCGACTTTTTTTTTTTTTTTTTTTTTTTTTACCTATGTGCCTATCCACGCCAGGGCTTCAGAAGCAATTCAAAATCCCCAGCCTTGGTTTCACTTGATTTTGTTGTTGTTGTTATTGATAAATATTGGGTCATACACAAGCCACTTGTCAGAGCCTTTGGCTCCGTCTGGCAGCTGCACTCCTAGCGGGGCGTTTGAGTCTTGTCCTAAGAACTGGAAGGATTTACTGGGAAAAGAATTACACATTCTCTGCTCCTTCAGTTTCGGAGGTGGTCCCTTAAGAACATACGTCCTGTCTGCTGTCACGTTTATTTCTTGATTTGTTCCTATACATGAATACTGGGTAGATGTGTGTGTCTTGTTTTTCTGTTTTTAAAAAATTATCAAAGAGGTCTAAAAAAGGGAGTGGGGGAGGAGGAACTATTGATCCCTTAGGTATATTTGAAACCAAAAGGAGATAGGCAAATAGATAATTGTTGTAATTGCACTGGGGTGGGATAGGAGGATGGGTTGGTAGGTAGGGCGTTGGGGATTTTGTAATTGGAGTAATATATACAGTTTATCTTTTGGCTGTGCTGTATATATTCTTTCCCTTGATGAACATTACACATGAACTGGACCCATGGTCTACTTGTCTTGGCATGTTTGAAGCCCCAGACACCTAACAGTATCATTACAGGAAAGAGACAAAGCCCCTAAAGACTCCGGGCAGGGAGACTGCTGCCTTTGGGTCGAATGGGGAGTTTATCTTGGCGTCGAACTTTTCCGGGAAGCGCACCCACTCGCTCAGACTCCCTTACTGCGCGGAGTTCAGGTCTTCCCCGCGCTGAAGTGCAGGGAGGAGGTGTGGAAAAAAACAGCTGATTTTTGACATTTCAAAGGAACTCTTTCTATTTATCAGTGTTACCGAAGTGTACGTTACTGCAGAAACAACAAAACAAGCATAGAGCTGCAATTTTGAAGAAAATAGGATCCCCAAATATAAAAATAAAAAAGTAGCAGATAAGATGTATAATTCAATCAAATTACACAAAATTGCTTGAAAATCCAGAACAGTAGCGATCCATTATGCCTCTGTTTTATTAGTGACAAGTACAATTACTCTAAAATAAAGAACACTGGTGAATATATAATTGGCTGTAATCATGTTAGTGTTTGAATAAAAATGACGGGAACATTTAACACTTTGACAACAAAATGTTCAGAAATAACTTATTTATTCAAACAGTTTTTATTTTCCACCAAGTGAAGGAGAAACACAGTTTGCTTAGGAAAATCAATGACTTTTCCATGCAATAAATAAATATCCAAAAGGGAAAAAACAGCCCCACACCTCTATATTATTACTACTATTATTTTTAACCAGCAAGAAGCTTAATCCTGTGTTTGAAGTCGGCTCTGCCACAGCGGTTGTTCGGAGCCAAAGTCCGCCACCTAGAGGAAGAGCTCTGCAGCTCAACCCAACGCCAACCCCTTTTCCCGCGGTGACCTAGGGAAATCAAAGTTAATATTCCTTTGCAAATTGCTCTCCAAACCAACTCCCCTCCCCCACCCTCACATCCCCTTCCGCCCTACGACATCGTCACAGTATTTTCTTAGTCGTCGCTCCGCACCATCGAAGCAGCGCCTAGTCTTCGGCAGCGCCGAGCTCTCCCAGGAAAGCGTGAGGGAGAGTTGGGGAGGCAGGTCAGGGAATATTTGGTTCTGGAGAGACAATCCAATTTCATCCAAAGTGTTCTAGAGCAGCCTGAATTGGGGTCTCATGAGGTGACGGCTGATGGCGATATCACCACATTCTCGTGCTTTTTTGGGGGCTTTCCTAGAGGAAACAGCCTGGATCCCGCTGTCGACCAGTTGGTACCACGGGGTCTTTTCCGACTTTTCCCCGGTCCACACCCCCGCCGGGTACCCACAAAACGAAGATCTGAGATCCTGGCTTTACCTAATCTTGGAGCCCAGGGGGCCTTTTATTTCCCTAGGTGGGCTGCATGAAGAACTGAGTTAAAGGTGTTCAGGAGCAGGCCACGTTTGGTGGGTGCCCCCTGTGCCCAGGGAGACCGACAGATCCAGGGGAAACCGCAGGTTTTTACACCGAGCCCCGGAGTTTCAAAAAACTTCTGCAGTGTGCGGGCGAATTTGGGGCTGGATTCGGAGGCACTAGGAGCCTTTTCGCGTATTAGTTTTGGTGGATTTCACGGGGCTCCTCATGAAGAAAGAAACCAACCTCACTCCCTGATCTCGCCTAGCTGCTCTCAAGCAAATCTCAGGGAAGGGGGATGCTAAACGAGTGAGAAAGGGGCTCCGGAAAGAGATTTAACGCCGTTCCCTGTGCGCTCAATGTCTGGGTAACGCTAGACTCTGCGGTGATCCAGCCCCAGGCATTCCTGCCGCCCACCTGTCCAAAGTTTTGTTTTGTATTGTTTTAAGGTACCTGGAACTCTGTTCAAGATGCAGATTTTCTAGAAAGATGAGGAAGGAACAAGCTAGTTGGATTCATTTTGGAAAAATAAAAAAGAGTTTGATTAGTAATCAGACTTAAATTAGGATTCATTTCTTCTGTTTTTTCCTCCCTCCCTCCCGCCCTTCTTTCCTTCCTTGATTTCTTACTTTTCCCTCCACCTTCTATTCCCTCCTCCCCTCATTCTCTGTCTCTCGCTATTTCCCCCCCTAAGGGTTAGAGAAGAGCAGCAGCGTGGGGGTGGCGGAGGTGACAGTTTTTGGTCTGAGTCCCTGAACCTCCTTCACTGTCAGTTCTTAGTCCCAATGCCGGAGTTTGAAGGCGGCATCCCAGAGATGACCCTTCTCCTTCCCTCCCAGAGAGGACCTCAGAGCCATGGACTAAGAAGCCCTTTTGACACTGTAGAAATTCTTTGTAAGGTAGTCGAAATAAATATATACTTAAAAAATAGGCCTCTAAAACCTATTTCTCAGTACATGCTTCTCCAATGGAGTGAGGCACACCCCAAATTCACTCCACCCCTAGGAGCTGAAGTCCTCAGAAATGTTTAGTTTTGTTTTATACAAAACCAGCGCCTCCACTCTCATATCTCAGGTCTACCATTCCTCTCCCACATTATATTAACGGGCAATGTTAGCCTTCCCCTACGTGTTTAGGCTGCTAATGCCGGCCACTTAACGCCACAAAAGTGCTCATCTGTGGAGATTTTCCCAAGGCTAGCCACAATGTTGGCTCCTTTTTCTTTCTTTCCTTTTCAGGGCACGTCCATTCCTCCCTCCCCCCTTCTTCTTTTCCTCAGATGGGGACTGGAAAAGGGGTCCAACAACTTTGAGTGAATGTGTGAAGTTTCCTCCCCCTTCTCCTGCCTGCCAATCCACCAAGAGGGGTGGTGAAGTTTTGGTTTTCCCTTGAGAGCAGGAATATCTGGAAGCTTCAGCTGCCTCTCTCCATTAATTTGCCTTCGTCTGTCCTTCAGTCACACGTTTCCTTTCTCCCCACCCGAGTCTGTGGAAGCAGTTCAGGGTTGCCCGCACAGCCAACTCAGCCCCAGCCTTCTGCAGGAAACGCCACTCGTTTGTTTTTCTGTTGACAGGGAAGCTGGACTGGAGATGCCCCTTGGACTGGATTGTTTGTGTGTGTTGTGTATGTCTAGTTTTGTTAACTTTATGGGGAGACTCTCCTGGGCATGCTGGCATTTTCCCCCCTATAGGGGCGACTCTCTGGGACAAGGAATCACCTGAACTCAGGTGACGGCTTTTTGTCAGGCCTCCTGCTCCTTCAAGGAAGTCTGGCCTGGGAATGTCATGCGTCCTCATGACTCATACGCATCTAATTGCCAAGGAGAAAGCCATCAGGGAAGAAAAAAGCAAAACTAACTTAATATGTAATAAATATTATCCAATAGGTTTTGGCATAAAAATATGATTGTCCTCATTGTTCACATCTGAAACACTTTTGCTTCTTAAAAACCGGTGAAGTGTAGACGCGAGAACTGTTTTTATTGACTCGGACTCTACCTCTTCTCTTACAGATCCTTAGACAATTACTTCATTTTTCTAATTTTCTCTTAATCTGACAAATAAGAGATATACAATAATTAATATATAAAATATTATCCACTCACCAAATTCCCAACACCAAAACATAATTTCAAAAACCGTAGGAATCTTTAGAATTTTTTTTTTTTGGAAGCTGGAAGAAATCTCATTCAAACGGCAGCAGCGACATCTAGTGACCGCAATGCTCAATAACCGTGAGGAAGTGGTGGAATAGTTTACTGAGCAGTGGGTTTTTGGAGGGGACATGGTGGTTTTTCTAATAAATCTTGATTGTCTGGCAAACAGTGCTATTTTGATAATAAAGTATATTTTTATAAGTTTCGATTATGGTAATAAGATAGGGAAAGCAAAAGATGTTTAACTACCACAAGTCTGAACATAGGGCAATTAAAATTTGTAAGAATAGTCTTCCAGTGCTTTAAATTCCACGTCAAGAAACTAGTTCTAAAAAATAATTTTGTGGATTGTACTTTATTTAAATAATTTCCCAGATTATCACCAAACATATTTCTACACAAATACATAACAAAATTGAAAGAAGTCAAAATTTCTGATATTTCTTTTTGTCTGAACCAAACATTTAGTTGCTTTGAGATTGCTGTCTGGTGAATATCACGGAACATACTAAAAATAAGACCATCTTTTAAATAACCACATATATCCTCTGTCTATTTCACCTTTGCTCAAAATATTTTGAAATTTGAAGAAGTGGAATTCCTATATCTGGATGGACTCCATCTTTTCTTCCTACAGAAAAGACTAAATGGACTATCTGGGTACAGGTAAAGTCTTAGCAATGGGTAGACTACATAGCCCAAGACTTTTTAGAATAACAATTTTAGCATTTGCTAGGCATTTAATACTTTAGAAAGAGGTAATAGAAGAATTTATCTAAACCCTGTGACTTTATAAACTGGCTATGTGCGTGGGTGTAGTTTGTGCATGTGCTTGCCGAAGCGTGTGTTTAATTTCCTAAGAGCAAGACAGCTGATGACTACTGACATATAGATCCATGTTTTGTAACTTTAAAGGAAATCAATTTTGTTCACACCATTTTATTTTTCAGCAGTACTTCCTATGTTTTTACTACGGCATTTGGCCACTGATTGGCATACTAGTTAGACAGTTCTAGAGTGATAAGGACTAGTTGTTAACACCTGAGAGAATTTGATATATTCACACCATTTCTCTGGACCTTAGTTTCCTTATATATAAAATGAGGAGGTTGAATCTCTCTACTATCCCTTGTAGCTCAAAAGATCTATAAATCAATAAATCAACCTTCTTTTGGGAAAGACTCTCTTCTGGTGCCCGTGTTGTCATTTGCAACTCTTCAGTATCAATTTTGAATTCTTCGGTTAGGCATTTCATCAGAAATGAGAATTGAAGAGCCCTTCTTATTTTCCATGTCCTGTCCATATCCCTCTTTTTCTGTTTTAAAAAATAACAAAAATCTCCGTCTCTCTAGTCACCATTTACTAGCTCATTGGCATGCACTCAGCTCTCCTTTGCTGTCCATCCAGAAAAATCATAATGTGGGAAGAGGACTAAGCTGAACACAAAGCTGAGACAGCTGTATTCGAGTTTCTCTAACGTGTTCCCATATCCTCATGGTGATGATTAATTATTATTATTATTATTATTAGGAACCAGAGCCAAAGGATTCTGGCTGCAAATAGCCCACATTTCCTCCCTGCTTCTGTGTCCCTGTGAATAAATTTCTTCAGGAGGTGGCAATAAAATGTCTCCAAATTCTGTCTGACTAGGGACATCATTACAACACTTTTAGCAAGAAGACTGTTAACAGAAGATGAACATCACCCCATGACGGAAATATGCTCGCATTTAATATAGTTCCTAGGGAGACTGAAGACATTATACGTATGTATCTACGCTAACCTGGGTTGAGAGAATGAACAGGGTTTATTACAAGGAAAATTCTAAATCTATCAAAGATTTCTTTCTTAGATGTCTTTTTGTTGTTCTCTAGATAACCTTCTCCTCTTCCTACTATTTGGATTGCTAATAAATGTTCCTTAAGTTTGTATAAAATTAGCAAGGCATGTTTTCTTCTGTGGTTTCTTCACAGACCCCATAAAAACAATGTTATTCTATTTTAGAAGTGTGGAAATTGACCCAGAAAGGATAAATGACTTGCCTAATGTCACACCACTAGGAAGACACAGGAAAATAATGTGAATCCTGGCTTTGGATAGTCTGCAACTTGCAGTTGGTTATCCTTAGGGTTGGAACCTTCACACTGGGAACGGAACCATACCAGGATTCCACCACACATATTTGAGAAGTTTAAGGTTTTAAAAGATTCTTGAGACCTCTTGTAACATGGCACAGTCTGTGTTGACTACTCTTCATTCATATATGATTTTTTTTCCCTCTTAATGCTAATAATTTTGTATTCTTTCTACAGGAGGGATAATCTTTGCAAAAAGAAATGTTTGTCGATGATCTTGGAAGCCAAGATTTTAGAGTTGGAGGGAATCTAAGATATCATCTGATTCAGCAGCTCAGGAAAAAGACGACTATCTCAATCAATGGCTACTGGGAACTTGTGCTGAGTGGGAGTCCAGATTATTCTGGGTATCTTGGTGTTGCTTCCTACCCATCTTCCTGGCTCCTTGGCTTCATGCATTAATATATTTAGTTTTTCCATTCTTGCTAGACATTTTGTGGGCTGGTTTTCCAAAAGGGCTGAGTCTTCAGCAGCACACTGTGGATTTGGCTAAGCACCCAACTGTCAGATGGGAGCTAAGTCTTCTTGGGTGTATTTTCTCTCAAGTAGCTCTCTGCTGCCCTCAACTGGCACAAAGCCAACAGAGCTAGCTAGCCTTCTGCATTGACACTAATCCACTTTATCCTGGCTCCAAATGAGATCTGGGAGCATTATTAACCACACTATTTTCGGCTTTTGTAGCACAGAAAAAATAGAACCCAGCCCACTTCACGTCCATTTATACTCCATGTTCTCACTTCCTACAAGTTTGTTGATGGGCCATGAAGAAGGATATCTGACTTTCACTATTTTTAAGTATTTGGAAGGACTTACATACAAATGTAAAGTTTCTGTTTAATTATCAAGTTGAAATACATTTCAGCTGACATGATACCAGTCCACAGATTTCTGAAATTGCTGTATGAGTCTTAAGAAATATGAAACATTTTGTCTTTAATGTTATAAAGATATAGAAAATTATATGAGTTCCATGAAGGGTATGTAAAATTTTTCACTGATTCGACAAACCTGTACTGGGCACATACTATATGCCAGACACTATTCTTGCTGCTGAAAATACACCATTGAATAATGAAGGAAAAAAACCCCTCTGCCTTTATTAAGCTTGTTTCCCAATTAAGGAAAATAGACATTAAACAAATAAATAAGCAAAATGCCCTTTAAGGGAATGTGACATTCTCATATTTATTTCCTACCCTGAAAACATTAAAGTGATTCCACAATTTTAAGAATGTTTGTAGTAACATTCATTGGGTGTAGGCAGGTGGGGAGGGATGGGTATATTCACACCTAATGGGTGCTGTGCGCACCATCTGGGGGATGGACACGCTTGAAGCTCTGACTTGGGTGGGGCGAAGGCAATATATGTAAACTAAACATTTGTATCCCCATAATATGGTGACATAAAAAAATAAAAAATTAAAAAAAAATGTTAGTATTAAAGTTAAGAGAGGAATAACTAGTGGTTAGACAGGGACTGTGTATGCTACAAATATTCAATGTGTTATTTGTTCATTCATTCATTCATAATTTTATTGTGAATGTAGTATAAACATATAAAAGTGGTTGATGTGGGTTAAGTGTGTGAATCCTTTAGCTACAGAGAAGTTTTACCCTTTGATTCTGCCATAGTCTTCTCTGCTGTTCAGTTGCCTGGTGGTGTGACCGGTGATTGGAATGCCACTTTGTTACCTTCCGTAATAGCTGTCACGGACGTCCCTGCTCTTGCTGCCACTGAGGATGGTGTCTGCTACTCTCCTTCATTTTCTCTTGTTTTTGATTCTGTTCTCTTTCTATGTCTTTTGCTTTTCCCACAGATAAGCTCTGATAGATATCATTGACCAAATAGAAAAAGTTTTTCCTTTCCTGTGAGGCAGGACTACCAGTTATAAATAACCTGGTCTTTTTTCCTCTACCAATTCTGCTTGAAATGGGTGTTTGTCCCAGGAAAAACAATTGGTTTGGAAGAAACAAAACAAAAACAAAATAACAGAGTAATAGTGGCATTACTTACACAGGGAGTGTAAGTATTGTCTTTGTATTAAAAGAAAAAAAAGTCCACATTTTGAAAAAAACTACCAAACTCCATAATATAAAATTGATTCTGGGTTGTTGAGTGAAAAGCTTCATCCTTCCCTTGGAGAATTTTTCCATGTGGGACTTTCTAGTTTCATTTTTAGGATGTAGTTATCTTCTGCTAGGTAGACATGCCACCATCACACCGTGCCATGTAGGTTAGAGCAGCGGTTAGCAATATGAAGACTCATCTGCTCTTGTATGTTAAATGAGTTAGAAATGCATATTTTTATTAACAATTATTTGAAATATTCTAAATTTTTGTTTACTTCTGATTTTAAGTATATCATAGACTTGCTGTAAAAAATTTTCCCGTATATTATAAAGAAGAAAATAAATATAAATCATCTATTGAGACAAAGCTTATAGATAATTTCAGTTAACATTTTGCAAAATTTTCTCTTTTAAAATGAGGCCTTTTTAAATGCATAAATGCATAAATGTAGTACATTTTAAATAATTTAGATCATCCTGTGAGTATACTTTTTGTTCTGCCTTTTTTAATTCAGTGTTATACCATGAGCATTTCCCTTTAAGTATGTAAGTATTTTGATTTTTTTTGAAAACTGCAGTTTCAAATATCTATGTTAATTTTTGGATAATAGTAAAAAATTTAACCATTGTCCATTAACAATTTCTTCACATTTAGATTGTTTCTAATTTTCATCATTAAAATGACTTGAGATATGCATCACTCATAAACTTTTTATCCGAGTCTGATTATTTCTTCACAATAGATTTTTTTTTAGAAGAAGAATTTTTTGGATCACATAGTATGATTTTGTTTTTTGAGACAGGGTCTCTCTCTGTTGCCTAGGCTAGAGTGCAGTGGCCTCATCATAGCTCACTGCAACCTCAAACTCCTGGGCTCAAGTGATCCTCCTTCCTCAGCTTCCCCAGTAGCTGGGATTACAGGCATGTGCCACCATGTCTGACTGATTTTTCTATTTTTTGTAAAGACATGGTCTTGCTCTTGCTCAGGCTGGTCTCAAACTCCTGGCCTCAAGAAATTCTTCTGCCTCAGCCTCTCAAAGTTTTAGGATTACAGGCATGAGCCACCACACCCAGCTGATAATATTAATTTTTAAAAAACACTTGCCACATTTTGATGAATTGTATTTCGTTAAGATTATATTAATGTACCGTTTCACTGATGATCTTTTCTTATTGAACCCTCACGAAATATTAAGTTTTCTTTTGCTAGTTTAAGAAGTAAAAGATAATACTAGCTTTAATGTACTGTTTAAAATCTACTAGCAAGACTGAATAAAAATTTTTGAAATAATTATTAAAATTTTAAGTTTCTTCTTTTATGATCTTTCTGTTATGTCTTTTGTCCATTTTCTATTAGGAAATTTTGCTTTTCTTATTAATTTTTAAGGACCTTTCTGGATAAGAATATTAACTATTTGTCAACTGGCTCAAATATCTTTTACAGTTTTTAATTGGTCTTTTCAGTCTTCACTATTTAGTTATAGACACATATAAATTTTATGTATATTCAGATGTTGGAAACAAAACGAGGTTAAAACTTCAAAGTTTAAAACATAGTACTTAAATACTTTAAACTCTGTAGTTACATTGCCTGGGTTTGAACCTGATTTCATCACTTTCTGGCCAAGGGACCTTGAATAAATTATTAAATCTCTGTACTTCAGTTTCACTAAGTATAAGGAGGGGATAATAATGCTAACTCTCTCATAATGTTTTTGAGAGGATAAAATGAGTTAAACTTACAAGGAAGATACTTCAAAGAGTACCAGATAAATGGTAAGCCCAAAATTAAAATTTACCATTTCTATTATTATTTACAGTATTCAAATTTATGAATTTTTAATTTTTTCATTACTTTTACTATTAATACTTTACATATCCAGAGATAAGTTAAATATTGTTATGTTTTATTAACTAAATTTCAAATTTATCTGAGATGTTTAAATACTAAATTTTATAAATTAAATAAGTGATTAATTTGATTATTCTCAGGATATACTATTATGTCTTTTATTTGTGTATCTAATAATAATTTTATTCTTTCATTTAACAAATATTTCTTGAACTTCTACTATATGACAAGAATTGTAGTTGAACAAAATATGAACACGACAGATGAAAATCTTTGCTTTTACGGAGCTTACATTCCATTTGGGGAGAGATGATAAACAAAATAGATTTGTGTCATGACAAATTGTGGAGGAGAATAAAGGAGAATAAAGGAGATAGGGAGTGCAAAAGAGAGTGCTTGCATATCAAATAGGTTAGCCAGGAGAGACCACTGAGTGTGTTATTTTTCTATTGCTGCCTGACAAATTACCCCAAACTTAAGGCTTAAAACAATACAAATGTATTATTTTACAGTTTCTGTGGGTCAGGTCAAGAGTCTAGACACAGGCTACCTGAGTCCTTTGCTCAAGGCCTTAACATGACTGAAATCAAGGCGTTGGTTGTGCTCTGGTTCTCATCCGGAGCTGAGGGTCATCTCCAAGGCCATTCAGGTTGTTGGTAAAATTCAATTCCTTGTGGTTGTAGGACTGAGATCCTTGTTTTCTTGCTAGCTCTTGACCGAGGTCACTTTCAGCACCTACAGGCCACCTACATTTATTTGGCATATGTTCCCCATAGGCAATTTACACCATGGGGTGTATTTGCGTTTTCTTTGTAGCCGGCTAGATTATCTCTCTGATACTGCACCTTTCTTTTCATTGTGTATTTCTGATTTATTCCTAAAACATCTTAGACTGATTATCACACACAAATCACAACTGGTGAGATTTTATGGTACAATTTTCTTTACAAAATTGATATAGTTGCTATCTTCACTTTCTTTTAAAGGGTTCTCTGATTAGGGAAGACCTACCCATCATAATCTGAATAATCACCCTTTTGATTAGCTGAAAGTCAACTGATTTATAACCTAATCACAAGAGTGATATCCTATTACATTCATGAGTCCACACACAAGCAAGGGGAGGAGATTATATGTTATGTATATGTCAAAGGGGAAGACTCTTGCTGATCCTAAAGAAACTTGCCTATATAAGAAAAGCTGGCATTTGAGCAGAAATCAAGACATTGAGAGACTGAGAAATGTGGGCCCTGGGAAGGAACATTACAGGCAGAAGGAACAGCCCTTGCAAAAACCAGGAGATTGGAGTATTTTGGCATGCTTAAACAACAAAAATGTTGGGGAAGGATTTGTGTAGCTGAAGAGAAACACTGAAGGGATTATAAAATGAAATCAGAGACATAATGGAAAGCAGGAGATTATGTAAGCATTTGTAAGTCATTATAAGGAGTTCTGCTATTACTATGAGTAAAACTGGTGTGTGCGTGTGGCTATTGCGGGGAATTTTGAGCAGTTGAGTGATATAATCTAACACTTTAATATAATTTCTCTTACTATCCTGCTGAGAATTAATTGCTGAGGACCAAAAATTCCCAGGGTGGAATCTCATAGACAAATTGGAAAGATGTTGCAACAATATAAGTGAGAGATTATAGAGATCTTGGACTAGGTCATTAGCAGTGGAGATGATAAGAAGAAGTTGTGTTTTGTTTGTATTTTAAAGGTAGAGACTATAGGTTTGTATGATGGGATAAACATGAGATACAAAAGAAAAAGAAGAACCAACATTGACTGGAAAACTTTTGACCTGAACAATGGGAAAAATAGAGTTCCAATTTACTGAGAAGGGGGAGACTTCTCTGAAACCAGGTGTGGAGATGACATTAAAATATTGGTTTTGGTTATATTAAGCTTAAAATGTCTAGTTGTCATCCAAGTGGAAATGTTTAGTGGACAGTTGAATATGTGTGTCTGTATTTCGGAAGATAGGTCTGGGCTGGACATAAACTTTGTGGGTAATCGGTATAAATAGAAAAAAATGTCAGTAAGAGAGGATGGGATAACCAAGGGAGTAGTATATAAAGATTAAGACTAAGAACTGAGTCCTGTAGAACTCCAATGATAAGATGTTGAGAGAAGAGAAAGGACCAACAGGAGACTGAGAAGGAGAAGTAATTGAGGTAAGAGGAAAATCAATAGTGTATGGTGACCTGGAAGCCAAAGAAAGCAGTGTTGGTGATCAATTATGTCAAATGTTGCTGATAGCCCAAGTGAGACGAGGAGAAAAAATTGACTGGATTTAGTAATATGAAGGTCATTTGTAACCATGAGAAGTGTAGATTTGTTAGAATGGTGGAGATGAAAGACTCTTGGGTGATGATTAAAAATGTATGGGAAGAGAATAATTTGAGATAGAGTAGAGACAGTTTATAGAGCAGTTTTGCTGAAAGGGAAGTGAGAAAAGAGGCATTAGCTAGAGGAGAGGTTGAGCCAAGTGAGTTGTTTTTTTTTTTTTTAATGAAAAAAGTATGTTTAATTGCTAATGGAAATGATCCAGTAGAGAGGGAGATTGTGTTGGTGTAGGAGAGAAGGGGGAGAATTGCTGGAGGCGTGTCCTTCAGTGAGGAAGTGAGATGGGATCAAGTGCACAAGGTGGGAGGGGCTGGTCTGCAGGAGAGACAGCACAGTACAGCAGGTTGTGGATATTCTTTTCTGATTACTTCAGTTTTCCCAAGGGACTAGGAAGCAAGGTCAGCTAAGACTGAGCATGGTAATGGAAGTGCTTGGAATGTGAGGAGGAAGGATTAGGTGTGAAAACATCACCAAGGAGAGCCAGAGCATAAACAGACCAGGCAAATGTAGTGTGATTACCGGTCAGCATTACGGACCTACCTGAGACTCATGTTTGCAAATTTATTTGAGACCAATTTATGTGCCTATGTTTTCTCGAGCCATGTTACTTGCAGGGGTTCCAGAACTAGAAAGACAGAAAATAATATACAGCCAGGGTTATGGTTCAGCCAAACTTGTGTGAATGAGAGGAGTAAGGGAATTGGGGATGGAAGAAGTAATTGCAAGAATTTGTCTTGGAATTGAAGATGGTAAGAAGAAAAGAGTACATCCGGGGGGAGAGAGAAAGTGACAAGCATTTATAGAGGACCTAACAGGCACTATGGTAGATTCTTAGAATAAATTAACATAAGCCTTTTTTTTAAAAAAAAACTGACGCTTTGATGACCCGAAGGCTGTACTGTTTGTGTGTGTGTGTGTGTGTGTGTGTGTGTGTGTGTGTGTGTGGAGGGGGGATATCAAGTGATTCTAATCTTTAACTCCTCCTGAGTTGCAGGTAACTCCTATCATGATGACTTATTTCAACAAACTCAAATTGCTCTCATAGTTCCCATCCTTTGGTTCATCTATAAAGGAGGAAAGGACAGGAGCTAATAATTTTGTTTTCCATCTAGATGTAAATCTTTGTTTTATATCTTAATATGTGGGTAGCCATAGACAGAGGATTCCTGGGCAAGGCTTTAAAATATAGAAAGTTGAAATTTATTGTTAATTCTAATCGCTTTTTCATGTGACTACTTTAGCTTCCTCAGTTTCAGTATTCAGCAGCTCATGCTGCCTTATGCGTGTTTCATGTTCTTCACCGCAAAGCCCTTCCCAAGTTTGCGGGTAGCACCAATGCACTGCAATCTTCTCTTCTCTCAGCCTTCCTTCACTGAAAACTTGATGTGAGGTGTTCAGTCCGACTGAGTAACTCATACCACTTTGGTAAACTAATCCCAACTTTGGTTAAGCTCTTAATGTTATTATCTATCTTAGAGTGGTGATGTTCAGAATGCTCTTCTCTCAACCCACAGTAAGAAACATAGTTTGTATCATGAGCCAGGTCACAAATACATATGTCTATATGCAGACACAAATGCAACTGAAATAACAATTTTCTGAAAGTGTACTTTTATTATGTGTGATGCACTCTGATATTTTCTATTCTAGTGTATTCTGTGTAAAAACTTACAGATTGGGACTCAGTAAGTGTTTACCGACTACGGCTGGTGGACAGCAGTTTGACAATAAGAGGGGCTTTTGATGCTTATAAAGCAGGTAGGTTATAATCATGGAGATTTAAGGGAGGTGTTAGGAAAAAGTATTTTTGAAAAACAAAGCCTATTGGTTCTCCTTAAATTACATCATATTATGGTAATGCAAAAGATAATCTTAGGTAATATGCTAGTGAAATAGCCTGGTATACTTAGGAAAAGTAAATTGTGGTCCTACTTCTACCATCCTATCCAAAACTAATGGAAAGATACTAAAGAATAAATAAGTCACACTATGTCTAATCTTTAAAAATAAATTTATGAAGTAGGCTAAGTCATAATAACAATTAAAAATATATTCATTAATTTTGATCACCAATTTCCCTTCTCCCTGCTCTTTACTTATTTGTTAATATAGAGACAATTACATAAAAAATAAATGTCAGTCGCTGTTCTAAGAACTCGAAGAGCAATTCACTGTGTCCTAATAATAACTCATGTGGCTTTTGTTGTTGTTTTATAATTCTCACTTTACAGATGAGGAAACTGAGGTACAGATAGATTAAATAACTTGCCCTAGGTTCCCTGGCCAATAAGAATGTTAAGCAGTTTGGTTCCCAGGGCTATCTCTAGTTAGGTGTGATGAATTCAGTATTTTACTTTTTTTTCCTGGGTCTCCTGTGTCTTATGTCCTAGCTTTCCTTTTAAGCTACAAAAGATTCAATGATTTCCTGCTATATTAATAGCTGCCTTGTATTGAGTAGTTCACTGTGATAATTATTTTTATTAGTTATCTCAATATTTATGGCACCCATGAAGTAAATGCTTTTATTATTCTTTTCACCATTTTTCACCCTAGTCTACAGGTGAGAAAACTGAAATAACCTGAGCAAGGTCATACAGATGGCGGATGGCGGAGGTAAGTGTCAAACACAGGTCTTTGTATTCTAGGCTGGAATACTACTCCATTACTCCCGAATCTCACTTTATCCTTCCACTTTCTCTCCAGAGCACCATATTTACCAGGCAGTTTCTGGATTCTCTGCGCACTGAGAACAACTGGGCTGCCTTTCTATTGCCTTTGCTCTCCCACTTTACTTTCTGTTTGAAAGCTTTAACCAGTTCACCCTGACTTTCCACTGCTGCTGCTACCTGTCCCTGAACTCTCCAGCCTCTGTGTGGCTGGTGTCTGTTTTGAAGCAATCACATTGTTTGCCTTCCAGTCATTACATGACTTGTTCCTTTGAAACTATCCCCTAACATGATAGAAGAGGCTATTTATTTACACTAGGAAACTTCCTTGTTTTGGTCTGAAGTCCTGGCTTTCTAACAAAGTGCTGCCATCAAGATCTTTACTCTGGGAAACAAAAGCATGTTTTTTTCTCTAACGTTTACTGTTTTTCTATTATAAATCATCCCCTAGATGTAGAAGAGTATCTGTTTTCATTGCTCACCATGAATTGATTACATGTTTATGTTTGTGGAATGCCTCGATAGGTCTGAAGTATTACTATTAAAGCTCCCAATAATGAAAAAACACAGTTCAAATGACTGCTTGAGTGGCATCAGGTACCTAAAATCTTACGGTAGCTAAACTTCTTGGATCAAAGATATTAAATAGCTTATGAACCAGTCAGAAATACTGATTTTTATGTTTTGTTTTGTTTTCTTCTAATATTTCTAGAATCTAGTTTAGAGAAAAAGTATTCTGGGGTAAAAGTAAAATATAATCTGGAAAGATACGACTATAACTGAAATAAATTCAACCAAAAGATATACAGGTTTGTTTTATTTTAAAGTAACTCACAGAGTTACATTTGCATTTCTTCAGATTGTTCAAAATGATCATTTCAAACCTAAGTACATTGTAGGGAGCCTTCCAAATGTAACCTATAAAAATACATGTTTTTAAAACTTCTTTCATAACCTATGAGAACTCATTATCACTCCTAACTACTTTTTCTGACAATCATAATGTTGCTGTCGGTTTCATATGAGGCGTCTGTCATTTCTCCCATTTATTGTATTTGTGGTGAGCCATTCTTGGAATGAGGGAGTGGGAGAGACTTTAAAAATTACCTAGTTTTGATACGGCTTATCATATATTTAAGTATTTTATAAAATAACTCCTAATTGAGACTCTTAATTGCTAGGATATGTGTATTTTAGTAGCTGAAAAAGTCTGGGGACTAGCATTTAGTGGAAAGATCATTGAACATCAGAAGACCCAAATCCTAGGCTCCATTCTGATACTTAATAGCTGTTTGGCTTTGGATTTCTTATTCTAGTATCTCTCATGCTGCTACTGTCTAAAATGGAGTTTAACACATCTGCCAGGTCTAGTTCTGAAATTTATATCAAAAGCAAGTGAAATGTGAGTGATGGAGGTTTACAAATAGCAAATGTAAGATTCTAATTTTATTTCTGGATTTGGTTTGTGTTGGGAATCTGAAAGTCACACAGACCCTCCAAAAAATGGGACTACTTCTTGTCACCAACTACTTACCTGCGATTGATATCAAGTCATCACATATTGTTCAAATATATTGAATTAATTGTTTGAATGTGATGTAGTTACTTTAAGTATTCAAAATAAAATTCACCAGAAAATTTTCTAAACTGAAAACATTTTATCTACTTGCCATGGTGTGATGTCTAAAACTTTTCATGCATTTTAATAAAAAATGATTCATATAGTTTTTTATTAGGCTTTGATATAAATCCACACATAAACTTGGAAGGCATAATTCTAATGCAGCTGCTGTACATTTTCTTCACAGCTTATTTGTAATATCATTAGTCATTGTTAGGTCTATTAGTCAGAAGTTTCAAATCTATAATGAGACTCACTTCTGGTCATCATTTTTAGTAATTATTTTTTTAAAAATGTTGACATACAATTTAGTGTGTTGAAATTCAGCTTTATTCAAAGATTCCTCCTTCTGTTCTTTTGCAAATCTACATGGATAATCTCAAAATAAAAGTGCTGCTCTACACTCTAAGCATTTTGGATGTGTCATCATATTAATTTTTTGCCCTTTACTATTTCCATTAATTAATTTTGCCCTTTAACTTTTACTGATCAATATGGACTAAATTGTAATTGCAACATTGCTATGAAATAATACCAAATTAAGGCTGAGAGTGGCATGCTGTGAGCTAGCGAGGGATATTAACATTTTGGAACACAGTAAGTTGATTTTAAAACCAGATAGACTTGGAATCAACTTGTGATTTATGTTTAAACTCTAGTTGCAAAGAATTTCAAATATTACATTATGGTTCAAATTTCCTTGTGGTGGCTGATAAAATTCTGGTGGTTTGGAAACACGTAACTTTACATTATCTCTATCTCATTCTGCTGTTGTTAGTTAAAATATACAATGATGTAAGGAAGGAATTAAGTACTGTATCTCATAAATGTCTATATTAATTCCCATGAAGGGATTGGAATATTATGAATAATTTTAATGTAGATTGCCCACTATGGTTGATTATTTACTCATTAAGTGAACTTATAATAATTATCTACTCTGCATCAAATACTGTACCAGATGATAAAGATAGAGTAATGAACAAAATTTAGTCCCTACTCCAATGAAACTCAGAGTCTGGTGGAGGAGATGAACACAGAGTCATATGTTTACCATAAAATCAGTGCCACATTGGAGTTATGCACTTGGTACTATGGAAGTACAGGGGAAAGCCACTTGAGTCTTCAGGTTTAGGAAAGACTTTGTGGAAGAGACGTCATTTAAGTTAACATAAGATGTGGCACAGCTTATAATTAAAATCTAGTCTATTTTTACCTTTATCTAATGTTCTGTGTAACAAGGAATGTCACTGTTCATTAAGACAATATTTTCCTGGAATGATGTCCAGCTCCACAAAAATATATGAGAAGAAATATTTCATACTGAATAAAAACCACTGAACTGAATTCAGGAGATTTGGAAATCATTATGAAAAAACGTCATTTAAATAGTTAATTTTGTAAGAGGATGGGCTAGGTAGAATAGCTGAGATTTAAATACTCACTGTTTAATATGTTCTAAATGATTAAGGATCATGCCTAATTTAGAACAGAAGAGTAAACTTGCAGATTTGTTTATAACTCCCTTCAGCTGTAATGTTTAATAGTTTCAAAAATCTCTTTTTTATTACACTTGTAAGAAAGTTGACTCTTAGGTTAACTGTGGCAATGTTTGATAAACATGATAAGGCCAATAATATAATGAAATGAAAATAATTATGTGTAGAAGGCTGTGTTCAATATGAGGATTATAAAGAGATAAGTTTAGAGTGGATCTTTATTTATTTATTCATTTATTTATTTTGTAGACAGAGTTTTGCTGTGTTGCCCAAGTTGGAATGCAGTGGCTATTCACAGGCATGATCATATCTCACTACAGCCTTGAACTCCTGGGCTCAAGCAATCTTCTTGCCTCAGCCTCCCTAGTAGCTGGGACTATAGTAGGCTACCACTGTACTCAGCTCTTTTTTTTTTTTTTTTTTGAGACAGAGTCTTGCTTTGTTGCCCTGGGTAGAGTGAGTGCCATGGCGTCAGCCTAGCTCAGAGGCAACCTCAAACTCCTGGCCTCAAGCAATCCTTCTGCCTCAGCCTCCCGAGTAGCTGCGACTACAGGCATGTGCCATCATGTCCGGCTAATTTTTTCTATATATATATTTTAGTTGTCCACATCATTTCTTTCTATTTTTTTGGCAGAGATGGGGTCTCGCTCTTGCTCAGGCTGGTCTTGAACTCCTGACCTTGAGTGATCCACCCGCCTCGGCCTCCAGAGTGCTAGGATTATAGGCGTGAGCCACTGTGCCTAGCCTGCACTCAGCTCTTGAGTGAATCTTTTAGAGAACTGTTAGATAGCAAATATGAAAATAGTACTGTGACATTTTATGGCCAGACAATTATGAAAATAAATTCTAGAAGTATGGGCTTTGGAGTTAGATTGCCTACATGAAAACTCTAGCTTTTCAATTTACCAGCTGTATGACCTCAGCTAAGTTTCTTAATTGATGAATTTCAGTTTCTGCCTCTGTAAAACCTTTTAAAGATTGTAGCATAAAGTTGTATGCATACTTCAAATGTTAGCTATTATTATTATAACGGGAAGTTGGCAAAGTAAGGCTGAAATATTCATGGTAATTGTATATCTTTTGTTGGATTCTAATATTTGGCTTAGGCAAAGAAAATACCTGAGGAACTTGCATTTCATGTAATAATGAAAGAGAGAAAAGAAAGAAAAACAACAAAACAAATTTGAGTTTCTGATGTATGCTAGGAATTGTGATGATACTCCACGTATATAATTTTCTATAATCCAAAAATGAGTTTATAACGTAGGTATTATTTTTGTTATTTTACCAATGGGAGAACTGGGCTCAGAAATATTAAATATCCTGGATTACTGTCAATTTAACAAAATAATTTTAACTATCAATGATCAAGTGGGATAAATTTTGGGGGGAACAAACTGAGCTCCTAATATAAATCCTTTGAAAAACATAATAGGTTGTTAACTGCGTCTGTATAAAAGTGATTCTAACCTATTCATTCAGTCACACACCTCTTGTTAATGCTGTGCCCCCCTTCCCTGACTGATGATTTTGCCTTTCTATCTATTTATTGTCTTTTTGCTACGATTTCATTTGCAGTAGAGCCAGTCAATTCTAACAAATTTGAAAAGTAGATGAATTATACTTTTTCATCTGAAAAAATACCTTTCTCATTTCTACTTTTCCCCTCATTCTATCCTCCAATAAAAACTGTTTTTGGGAAAAAATCTCAAATCAATAATTTATAACTGGATATGAATTCAAATTGTTTTTTCTTTCTCTTCAGAATATTATCTCAAACCTTAACTTGAATTGGGTAATAAAAGACATTTTACTCTATTAAAGGAAAGTTAGGCATTTTTGAGTAAATAAAGGAGACATTGAGAAGTTGAGGAACTGATCTTTTCAGGAATTCCTGAAATATCATAAATTAGTTTGGAAGTAATTCACTTACAGTCATGCAAATCCTAAAGTAAAATAAAAATCTAGACTGTTATGGATATCTGTTTGTTGAAAAAGATCTAAATGATTTTTTAAAATGCTAAATGTCACTTTATAATAAGTTTTTCTTTTATTAGTCACTAGATTGCCCTCTAAGTAATCTGGAAGTTCCAAGTTTTTATATAAAGTTGAATTATGAAATGTGATTACATACAGCGGTTGAATTTAAGGAGCATTGCCATGTTTGGATTATATTTGTAGGGTTAGCTTTTAGCTATCCATTTTCTTTATGCTTTTTTCCCCTTTTCTTTTAACTTCAGCATATTACAGGGCTACAAATGTTTAGGTTACATATATTGCCTTTGCCCCACCCAAATCAGAGCTTCAACTGTGTCCATCCCCCAGACTGTGCACACTGCACCCATTAGGTGTGAATATACCCATCCCTTCCTCCTACCTCCCACCTGCCCGACACTCGATGAAGATGAATGTCACTTCTATATGTACACTGAAGTGTCGGTGAATTAAGTCAGTTAATACCAGTTTGATGGTGAGTACATATGGTGTTTCTTTTTCCATTCTTGTGATACTTCACTTAGTAGAATGGGTCCAGGATAATACAAGAGGTGGTAGATCACCATTGTCTTTTGTGGCTGAGTAGAGCTCCATGGTATACATATACCACATTTTATTAATCCATAGCTATCCATTTTCAAAGATCGCATATACATGACTATATGAATGTTTGGCCACTCCCAATTAGAGCCAGGCCTATATTGATCAAGGATGATGAAAGGAAGTACCGAAGATGGTATTTCTTTGACAGTTTCAGTGAATAGGAAATATTCATCTGCATTAGTTAGGTTATAACAAAGAGAACAATGATTCAGTAAATTAAGAAAATAGAATTTGATTTTCCATTACCATAACAATTCAAACAGAGTAGTTCAACTGTGCTCCATGAAGTCATTCATGAATCTAGGTTCTTTCCATTGGTTGCCCTATCATCCTCTAGGGCTCTAATCTTCTGCATCGTGGAGACAGAGTCTCTGTGAATCCCAGCTGATGATAAGGGGAAAAATAACATGTTGGAAGAATATTCAGGATCTGAAGACTTAGGTTCATAAAAGGTGTATATCACATTATATTCTATGGGGAAAAAATAGTCACATGGTTTCATTATGAAAAGGAGACTAGAAAACTGCATTTTGTCTTGTGTCCAGGAATAAAGGGAGAGTATGTTTTGGTAGACAACTAACTGTCTCCACTTTATGGTCTGTACTGTTTCTGTTGATCCTATTGAAGTTTCTTGATGATGTGTAGTTTTTAGTTCCTAAAAAGAATATGGACTGATACGGTTTCTGAATGGACTCTTAAAGTAGCGGAATAATATCACCTTTATTTTTTTTCCATAGACTGTGTTTTTTTTTAAATACTTTACTTTTAAAAAATTTTCTTTAATTTTCTCTTTTTTTACAAGCCCTTGTGTCTAGTGCTGACTTTCAATAGATCTCAGTGAGGGAGCTACTCTGCTGCGTAGGAAACCCTGACCCAGAAGCAGGTTGTCCACCGATGGTTTAGCACCAGCTTCTCCACGAACTTACATTGCATGACGGGCGAGGGGGCGGCTCCCAGGACGAGGGGCGTTCCGCACCGGACCCCGGTCCCGGTGTAGACTGTGTTTTACACCTGCTTATAATGTTGAGAAATGATAAACTTTCATTGGATAAAAACCACTCCCCTCTTTTTTTTTTTTTTAACTCATTTGGTCTTAGGAAGATAAGACTAATATTAAAGCTCTCTTGTGATTTACCTACCTATGCCTTGTGAATCTGTTTCTAGTCCCTTTCATTTAAAAGGAAAACAGCCAGATTCTACTCTAACTTTGCAAGGAAAAATAATTTCTTAGTATATCAAAACATTTTTTTTTTTGAGACAGTCTTACTCTGTTCCCCGGGCTAGAGTGAGTGCCGTGGCGTCAGCCTAGCTCACAGCAACCTCCAACTCCTGGGCTCAAGTGATCCTCCTGCCTCAGCCTCCCGAGTAGCTGGGACTACAGGCATGTACCACCATGCCCGGCTAATTTTTTCTATATATATGTATATATTTAGTTGTCCAGATAATTTCTTTCTATTTTTAGTAGAGACGAGGTCTCGCTCTTGCTCAGGCTGGTCTCAAACTCCTGACCTTGAGCGATCCGCCCGCCTCAGCCTTCCAGAGTGTTAGGATTACAGGCGTGAGCCACCGCGCCCGGCCTCAAAACACATTTAATCTTCTTTCATCCTGAATCAGGTTCAAAAAGCTTTGCTGGCTGGGCATGGTGGCTCATGCCTGTAATCCTAGCACTTTAGAAGCCCAGCTGAAGTGGGAAAATCACATAAGACCAGGAGTTCAAGACCAGCCTGAGTAACATAGTAAGATCCTGTCAATAAAAAAATACAAAAAAATTTAGCTGGGTGTGGTGGCGTGCACCTGTAGTCCTAGCTACTCAGGAGGCTGAGGCAGGAGGATTGCTTGAGTCCAGGAGTTTGAGGTTACACTGAGTTATGATGACACCACTGCACTCTGGCCCAGGCAACAGGGCAAGACCCTATCTCAAACATGCAAACAAACAAACAACCCACACAAAACAAAAAACAAAAACACCCCCAAAACTTTTGCTTACTGGATACCTTGTAATGGGTCCTCTTCTAAAATAATCTAATGAACAGATGACAGCTAAGGGGAAGTTCACCAGGAAAATAAAACAAGCCTTGTTTATTGTTAATGAATCAGTCTTCACCTAGCACCTAATATTAGAGATCCTATAGTTAAAAAGAAAAGGGAGAGATATTCATTCATGTAGGATGATGATTATTTTCTAATTTTTTATTATGACCAAACTTATGTTTTGATGTAATATGAAGTTTTGTATGTAAGACCTTATTGTCCATTATGCTCACTTACTGGCTGCTACATCTCCCAATCAGAAATTATTTTTTTTTGGCTTCAGACTTTATCTTGCTAAAACCTTGGAAAAATTAACTCTTTAAAATTTAAAATAATTTTATTTTGTTCTGGCTAAATATGTCATTGAGTTTCTTGAGAGTTTATTTTGATATGAGCTAGCAGGGTGCTTAAGATACCTGTAAGAGGGTCTGCTGATTAGAGAAATGGACACAAAATGATTTTGTTTAAAAGATGAATTTAATTTGTGGATTTGCTCTTCATGGGAGGTCACTTTTGAGTTTTGGCTGATTTACAGAGGAAAAAATAGAGCTGCTCATGCTTAATAAAAAATTTATTATGCACAAAACCTTGCAACATTCCTGAAATTTTTAGTTTTTATTTTAAATTAGAAAATTACTATTGTTATTTTTTTAATTCAAAGATATCCTCAGCAACAAAATCATCATGAATTGAAAATAGCAAAATTTAATTTTTATAAATTTGTGCTAAAAATTTTAATGAAGATACATTTCTTATTTATAGTACATTGATGATTGGTATTGGTGATAAATTCAAACAATAAGTGAAATAGAATTTAAGTTACATACTTTTGTTAATAAGGGTATTGATCTACTGTTGATATTTTGAAGCTATTATCAGTCAGATATTATCATTTATCTTCAGCCCTTGAGCTACTTAGCTTTCTACTCACCAGTTTTACCTTTTTTAAAATGCAAATAACACAGCTGGATGATGAGGGAAGAGCTTTAACCCTAATTGGACAAAAAATAGGCCCTGCTTGTTGTAAGATCATTTGAATACTTAGATCATTTGAATATTGCCAATATTCAGCCCATCTGAATGATCTTCACTGCTTCCTTGGTTTCAATTCTCATAATTAGTTAATGAATCACAAATCTTCACCTTTAGCCCAATTTGTTTTCAAACTTCAGTTGTAAATATTCAATGATTTACTGAAAATCTCCACCTAATGTCACATAGGTGCCTTGAGATCAATGTGACAACTAAACTTATCAACTCCTTATGCCTTCCCTTCAGGTTTCCCTTTATTCCTTGTTCACTATTCACTAATTGCTTAAATCAAAACCTGAGTTTCCAGCAAGAAATCTGGCCTAACATCACAGATCACATTGGTTATATGTCCATTAAAATAGGATCCTGTCTATCAGTGGTAATTGAAAAGTTTAAGGCCTTCATAACATAGCTTATGTACAATGATACCAGAATTCCTATGTTTTATGAAGTAACAATGCATATAAATAGCAAGGAACATTTTATGAGGTGTCTGATATTTGGGATATGCTAAGAAAACCCAAACAGTTTGAGTACTTTGGGGAGTTAGGCCTTTCCTATCTATTGTTTGTTTTTCCTCCTCAAGCTTATGGAAACTTGTGACTATATGCATTCTTATCCCAATTTTAATCTGAAGGATGTCAAACAGCCACATAATTTAATTTCTCTGCATATTTCTTTCTTTCTTTTTTTTTTTTTTTTGAGGTGAGGGTCTTGATATGATGCCCAGCCTGGTCTGGAACTTCTGGGCTCAAGAGATCATCCGAACTCAGCCTCCTAAATAGTTGAGATTACAGGTATGTGTTACTATACCCCATTCATGTTTGTGTATTTCTTAATGCTTTGGAACCCGGGTCCATTGCCTTTTCTAATTGGCAAACAGTGCCTTTCCTCTCCTTTCCTCTCCATAGTATTGTCAGAAACAGACATTTTATTCTACACTAGCCATGTATGTCTAGTCCTACAAGAGTATTCAAAATTTTAGTATTATAAATTAGATTTAATTGGATTCTTACATTGAATTATTTACAGTCTTCCAATGTCATTTTGCTTCATATCATTTTAATTTGTATTTTAATGCAATTTTTTTTATGATTTTTGGTGCTGTGATCTTTAATACCTTGAAATAATTTTAGCAAAAATTTCTGTGTCCACACTCTTCCTGTTAAAGATTCACCATATATGTTAACGTACTTAAACACTGAAAGAGTAAAGGCTTGTAGGAAAATTTAATACTTATTTAACTTGTTTAACCAGTGGTTCCCTTGAAACTTAAAAAATGCAGAGCATTTGTCATGCTATTTACTGTTTAGTTTGAGATACCTAAAACTTTAAAATTGATACTCACTTTAGTTAGCTTCATGAATACCCTTTTACTGCAGGGACTAAGTGAGAAAGGAGATCTTTTTGGGTAGACTGCACAGGAGTCTTCTTCCCTTTCTGAAATGGCTTTCCTAGTTGCTTGTTATTGCTTCAGATGATTTCCAAATTTCCTTGATAATCAGTTTTAGGTGGGCTTGCTTTCTGAAGGTGAGATTTCTCTTCTTGCCCTGTCCTTATTCTTACATCACCAAATCTGTGTGTCCTATTTCTTTTGGCTTTTTGTCTTCTTTCTTTCCTTTCTTACATTGTAGTCTTTGCCTTGCCAGTACTCTTTCTGCTTTATAGAATAATATTATTGTTGTGTTCCCACAATGACTTTATAAGAAAATATACGTTAGGGGATAGCTGTTTACTTCAGAATGCCTCGGTTAACAGAGTATTTTGCATAGTTTTCCTTCAGCCTGAAATCTTCTCTGCGCCTCGGACGGGTTCGAAATACCCCTGACTTGTTGGAAACACATCAGTTATATTAAAATGAAGTATATCTATAACATGCTTACAAACATGTGCTAATGTAATAGCACTAAGGGAAGAAGAATGTTTTGGCAAAGAAATTTTTAAGTAGTTGCTTTAATAAAAACAGCTACAACTCTGTCTTCTGCACAGCATAGAAAATGTACTTCGGTCTTTAGGTCAGCTCATATAAGACAATTAACTGGCAGGAAAGTCAGGGCTCTTCATTACATGGATATAACAATATCAGAGAAGTGTTAGAATAACTTGAACTTCCCTAATGAGCTTCAGGGCTTTAATGAGAAGCTTTTCTATTCTTGTATGACTAATATTGCTCTGTGATAGAAAGAGGACTTTTTATTTTTATCTGAAGGAAATGTAAAGCCAAAGAGTTCGAGATACATGATTAAGAGGAAGTTAAGAAGTGGTTAATCCCTTATAGCCCAAAGGGGATTAATTATTGATAACCACTAACTGCCACTGGCATAGGTAGGCTCTCCAAATAATCCTTATAGCATACAATAAAGTAGCAAAAACTATTTTTAAACTACCAGCATTTTAACCATTTATTTTCTGAATTCACTAAGCAACAAATGTAGACTGGCTAAAAAGTAGTGTGAGTTTGTGAACCTATATTATGTGTTTAGAGACATTATTATTATTTATAATTGGTCTGAATTTTTTTTTCTTTATAAAAATAGTCAATGTAAATCACTAAGTCAAAATGGACAGATTGGCTCTGTGTGTGTGTGTGTGTGTGTGTGTGTGTGTAGGTACACAGCTCTATGTGTGTGTGTGCACATCTGAAAAATCAGCAGGTTAGAAGAAATAGGATGAAGAAAGACAAATAAGAAAAAGAGATCATCATAAAGAGTCACTGATAATAAGCAAAATATTAGACTATGTGGGCATATAAAATCAGTGACTTTTTTATACAAATACATATCTTTGAGATATTGGTATCTACCATCATTATACACCAAAGCAGCTTTCAGGATGTCAAAGAGAAGTAGTGAGAAGTAGAGCGTGAGGTGAGGATGTCAAGGGGAAGTCTGTGACGGAAGTAAAATAGAGGTAGATAGATGGTCATGATATTTAAACAGAGGTTAGTCATGCATATGAGCAGACAGTGGATATAAGTTTGAAGAAGCTTGGGAAAATAGGATGGCTTTTAATTTTAATTAGGAAAAAAAGGAGTAAGAAAAAAATGCCAGAATAAAAGGATAGAGGGGAAAATAATTTTGTTATTGGTGTCAGCCATTTCTGAATGTCTGGAAAGTTTTATTTTTTTACTTTTATATTTTCTAGACAGGAGAGATTTACTATCATATTTGCTATTGTACGATTTTTAAGAAATCATATGCCTGGTTTCAATGCATTTCAGCAGCAGATGTCACATTTATTTGTTTTAAAAAGCATCTAAATTAATGGTGTCATGATCTAGCTGTCATTTTTGAAGCCTCTTGGGAAAGGCAGTCTCCTGTGCACAGTCTTTCCATTCCCACTGGGCCACATAAGAATGGGTTGTGAGCTGGGAACACTGCCTCACCAAGAGGTAATGGGGCCCACACAGGTTGTACTTGGTTTATGGCCTTGTGTGGGAATATCTTTCGCTTTTTCAGACTCAATGTGTACTTCTTTGTTCTGCTTCAGTGCATGCCTCAATAGTCCTCAGACATGCCCCAAGCTTTCCGTATTTCAGATTCCACAGGGGAGATGTCAGGGTTCTTCCACTGGAGCACCAAGTGGGGACGTGTGCAACCCCACTGCCGATAAGGGCCATGACATGGGTCCACCAGCCACTGGGGACAGATAAATTGCAAGGGGCTGGATCCAGTGTACTCTTTCCTCTTTTGCTGTTAAGTAAAGGCTGTATCTCCTGAGCCTGGTATGTGTGCTGTCTGTTGTCAGTGACCTTGAATCATGCACTGAATTTTTTCTCTGTGTGACATTTATCTGCCTTTTAACCTTGGCTACACTCATGTGATAATCTATCCTGTAGCACAGCCTGAACACCTCGGCAACGATGAAACAAAATTTCTTTCCAAGACCCAGTGAGGACTGCACCATGGTTTAGAAGTGAGAGGAGAATTTCAAGTTATTAATCATCTATCAATATTGAATACCATTGAGAAAGGCCCCTTCAGGACTATCAGCATATTGCTGCTTCTGTACTATTCTTAGACCACAGAACAATGGTCAACCCAGCAATCTGCTGTTTGGCTGATTTGTGCCTTTGGTCCAATCTTCTCAGGTGGACCACACACAGCCGCTATTCTCTTAGATCTCACGATCTTCCTCTCAGGAATTTGCCAGGGATAAGAGGTAAGTTTCCTCACTGCTCTGGATATCTACTCCGCATCCTGTAATAAAGTCTATCATTACTCTATTTTTTCAGATTTGTCATTGATGACCAAACTAGAATCTGAATCATTACCACCAAAGGTATTGTTTACCTTTCCTTGAACCAGAGGGCTTATTTTTTGAAAAGTTCCACTAAGGAAGGAGAGGTATACTATCTTTCTAGTATGACAAAGAAAAGAAGAGTAATAGAATTGTGTCCATATTAAGATTATTTAAATATTCATATCCTGCCAAATTTGTATTTAAGTGTGCATGCTGTTTTTAATAATTGGAGTGATACAAATGAATCTCAAGGAATAGCAAAAAGATATTTTGCCAGATTGGAGACAAAATGTATGGAAATTCTCTCCATTTTAAGTGCTTCTTAATTCCTGGCTGTTCTGTGATTGAATTTATAACAACAAAGAGAATTGGAGATTAAGGCAATTAATCAGAAATTTCAGTTTAAAAATAGCAGTTGAAAAAATGAGTGAAATTTTCTATACAATTCTAGGATTTGGCATCTACATAGATACTATTCACTAGGTAGTATCTTAACTTAGATACTACCTAAGAGAGCAGCTAAATTCTCATCTTTACTCTTGTGAAAAGATTGTTCTCTGATTGCTATTGAGTATAAGGTACAATGAAGATGGACCATATCATACAAATATTCTGATTGTTTAAAAGATTAAAATTGCCAGTCTCCAGAGAAATATGCCTGGATTCAAGAATATTTTATTGCAGAGAATACTTTATTGCAGTTTATTTTTTTTCTACTATAAATAAAGGGTCAACCAACATCTAATAACTCAAACTGTATCTTTTCTTGTTAGAACATGTCACCCAGCACTTTTTGATTAGATGTTCTCAGATAATAGCTGGGGCAGATTGACCAAAGGACAGCAATTTCTTTAATCAGGATAATATAATGATTTCATCACAAACTTTAGATAGGACTATGGCTATCACCAATTTTCTTTTTTTTTTTTTTTTTGTCTATTAATAGTGCTATATCTTTAGTAGAATTGAAGACAGGACCTTCTGCAAGTCTCAATACAACTTTATAAAAGGCAATAATAATGCCTTTAGAATCAAATCCATCAGCTGTTCTACAGAGAAGCAAGTTTTCTAGTAATTTGGCCATAACTTGAGGACAGGCAATCTATAAACACTAAGTAATAAGATGTGGTAAACAGAATTTGAATTCTCTGCCTGGCTTCTCTTTGCTTTTAAGTCATTTTGTGGGCATCAATTTCTTTACCTACAAAAGGAGGGAGTTGTCCAACATGTTCTGAGATTCTCTCTCTTCTAAAGTTCTTCGGATTACTTGCCTGGAGCCCAAGAAATGTCCTGAATCTTACTGGTATGCAGTAAATGTTTGATGATTATGAAAAAAATTTTGACTTCCCAAGTGGGTAATAACACATGTTGTACAGAAATGCTGTGGCATCTCAACACTTGTGATTTTGGGAGCAGAATTAATGTGATTAAGTCACAAATGCAATGAATTCCTTGTTTACTTAGGTTAAAAAGAAATAGTTGTCTAAAAACTATTTGAACAAAGTGAAAACAAAATACCCCATATACTGGTTGAAAATAGTAAACATTATTATTTTTCTCCTTGATAAGGTGCCAAATAAGTGATTAGAGTATGTTAAATGTATTGAATATATTAAAAAAAAGCTTGTTAGCTAATTGAACTGTATTTATACTTTGTGAATATTATTAGTGTGTTTATTATTTTAAAAATATATAGCTGGAGAAATAAGCATTTAGACAGGTAAGAAAATAGACTAAAGGTTTTAATTTTGCTCTAAACAAGTCAATGTAAAAGAATTATCTATCGTTATGTATTTGAATGACTGTTAAAAACTGAAATAGAAAACCATAGAAGTATGCTTTTAAGTGACTATTGTTACGCATATAGAGTGAATTGACAATTTGTATGCATGTGAAGTTACCAATAATAGTTCAGATTTTTTGAGCACATGCAATGTTCTAAATATCTATATTTAATCCTTCCAACAGCCCCATGAACTATTTACTAATACTATCATTACCCCCATCTTGCAGGTGAGGAAATTGATGCCTAGAGAAGTTCATTAATTTGTCTAAAGACACGTAGTCAGTAAGTGGCAGAGCCAAAGTTTAAACCTTAGCATTCCAGTTTAATGCTCTTAACCAACTGTGTGTTATTGATGTCTCATTGTGACGATTTTGAGAATCACCACTAAGTTATATGAAATGTATTCACATGTCCTTATTTATTTAAAATTTTAATAAAGAAGAAATTAATCTTTCCATGTGCTTAAACAAAATGTATCATTTTCTTATCCATCAACTTCTGCAGTTTCTATTTCTCTATGCTTTTGAAATTAAAAAGCTTTAATATCAACTTTTTCTTTTGTTTTAATCTAAGACTGCAATTCATTTGTATGATTTGCTAACATTTGTGCTAGGATGTATCAGTGCATTTTATTTTTTTCGTTTAATATGTAGGGAACTGGTATCTGATGAATTGCCATGAGTGAGAGATACTCTGTACTCTACAAAATTTTAAGTAGCCAATATATTTCTCTTTTGAGAGGCCTTATTTAGTTCTGTTACCGTTATCTTAGCCCGGAGTATGTTCCACTTAGAAATGATTGGATCATTTTTTTTTACTCAAGCAATTGACATTCAATCACTCATTAATATTACTTTATTTCTTATTCAGATGTCTTAAACATCTATCCCTTTTGTTATTTTCAAAAACTTAAGACTGACAATTATAACGATGTGTCTTGTGACATAAAATGTAATAAATGGTAAATAAATCAAGAATAATAATGAAATGAAAGAAAGTTGAGGAAAAAAGCTAGTCGAATAGTGTATAATAGTTCCTTATTTCAGTCGGGGAAATAACTGCTTGTTTGCAACAGAGTCTAACTATTCTAAGACCTTTTAAAGATAATTTCTATTGCAAAATGATAACATTTGAAGTTTCATTTGAATAATGCAGCACTTCTGGCCTGGTAAAAATAGATAGGCTTCCAGGATTCTTATTATGGAAAAGATAAGCCTGATGCAAAAAAAAAAAAAAAAAGGCTTAAAAATGTACATTAATAAACACCTCTTAGCAGAAAAACACTTAGTTCCTTAGTGCTGGATTTTTGTACTCTATTGAACTCCAGAGGGCTACACTGATAAATGATTAGATGAGAAATTTCACAGGATTTGGTGAATTCTTATTGAAATCAATGTTTTAATAAATTAAAATGTTTTGATTTGATTACTCTAAAACTTCAGTTGTATTGTTTTAGTCCTATCCAAATTCATTCAGAATGTATATTGAATTGTTTCATGAAAATTGGATAACTTTTTGTGGAAATTTTGCTTTTCAGAGTTATGAATAGCTTCTCTGAATGCTAGAAGTCATATTGTCCAATTTTACTTTAAGTAATGAAAAAGTTATTTAAGAATATTTACATATCAGTTAGAATGTTTTGTGTAACAAGTGATTGACTTAAGTCAGTTTAAAAATAAGAAAATGTATTATCTTCCGGGGATGGCATCAAGATGGGTTGATTCAGCAGCCTAACCTTGTCATGAAGGATCCAAGTTCTTTCAGCCTCCCTACTCTGTTACCTGCAATAACAGCTTTGCACAAAGGCTTGTTTCCTTTATGATTGTGAGAGGCTGCTATACAATTTCTTGTTCTTACCCCATGTGTGCCTGTTTGTGTGTATGAAGAGACACAGATTTAGAGATAGAGAGAATGAGAATGGCCTCCCATGTGAATATGTGAACTAAATTGGATTTATTTAGGGAAGAGGAGAGCAAAAAGGGAGGAAGATGCTGAATGATTATCAATCTCCAACACGGGGAAAAATGTAAGTAAATGAAACCATATCACTGTGTTTTAGGAATATTTTATTTTTGTGTGTGTAGCATGTTCTATTGAAGTTTGACTCCATTGGACTTGTTTTACTTTGTAAAATATATAAAGCCATATTGAAAAAAAAATTCAAATGTTCTCTATTTACTAGCTTCCTTTTGGAATTCTGTTATAGTTACTTAACATAGATGCTTTAAATTCTTAATTATAAAGCTATGACATAGAATTTTAAATGGAAAATAATTTCATTAATTTGTGAGCTTTTATTGCATTCATTTGTTTTGGTAGAGATTGCTCTTTATTCACACAATTTTTAGTTGGGCCATGGCTACTCTGAGGAAAGACAGATGATTTGCCTCCCTTGCAGCTAGGCGTAGCCATGTGATCAAAGTCTGTCCATGGGGATATGATTTCTGATGTGTGCAACTTCCAGTTAATGCTTTTAAAGGGAAGGCGCAACACTTTATGGATGGTAGAAACAAGAAGAAAGAAGGAACCCAGATACCTTATGATTGTTATTTATTCATATTCTCCCTCTCTCTTACTTTCTCTCTCTCTCTCTCTCTTTTTCGGAGAAAGAGTTTCACCCTGTTGACCAGGCTGGAGTGCAGTGGCACAATCATAGCTCACTGCAGCCTCGAATCCTTGGGCTCAAAAGATCCTCTCACCTCAACCTCCCTAGTGGCTGGATTATAAGCATGAGCCACCATGCCAGGCCAATAGCTGGTGATTTTTAAACTGAAGATCTGAGGTATCAACCTAGATAATTATGTCTATCTTGTGTAAATCATTTTCAATTTAGGCTGAACTTACATCCTAATACAGTAGGTACCCAATATCAATAAAGTATCTAGAAATATGGTTTGTTTTTTTGAGACTAGAAACTGGTTTATAATCCTTTTGGGTAAAATATAAAATTGCTTGTTGAATATTTTTAGGAGAGGAGTAGCTCTCCTAAAAATGTGTGGAGCTTCCAACATTTTTATTTTGATATTGTAGTTTTTTATGCACACAGCAGATTTAACTGTTTTGAATGAATTTACCCATTTTAAACAATTAACATCCAATCACTACTTAAAATAATCAAACCATTTGTATGTGTATATACATGTGTGTGTGTGCGTGTGTGTGTGTGCATGTGTGTCTGTGTATACATCTCCACTGTTTACTATCTCAAAGCATTTTAACAAGCTATTGTGCTGGTAGAATTAATTAGATCTGAAAACTAGTATAATAAAAACAATAAAAGCTATAAGACTGCATTAAAATAGAATACCATAATAATAGAATCTAAGGTTTCTAAAGTTGTATTTGGCTAGTCAAATGTTCCTTAATAGCTGTATGCATCAGAATACAGTGTTCATTATAATATTAAAGGAATGTAATGAAATGAAAATTGAGGCAATAGAGAATTCAGTATGCACAATTATTTTAAATTTAAAATCTTCTTCATAATGAACATAGCTAAAAACATAAAAGACAAATGATAGAGAAATTAAAAGCAATTATCAAAGGAATTCTCAGCAGAAATTTCTGATTTAAATTAAAGCCTATGATTAAAAATCTCCTGCCTCTTTGTCCTTCTTCACTCTTTCCACAGTTCACTACTGCCTCAGCACTTTGTAACTTAATTTCTTTTCCTTAAAGACAATCATACTATGTTTGATCCATGGCAGGAATGAACATACCAGCTTCACATCTTTCTGGTTCTTGTTTCTGTAAGCCCTCATGCTTAACTTTTAAAAGAACAAGATGGAAATACTATTAAATAGGGACCATAAAAAGTTGAATTATTTTTCACCTACATAATTGTTAATTTTGTAAATAAAAAAGAGGATCATTTCAGATTTTTTTTTATTGAGGTTTTAAATGTAGCACAGTATATTTTGGTGGCCAGTTCTAGATTACAACTATTTAAGTTAGCCATAAGCACTAAGAAGATTATAGTGCATTATTCCCAGATGTGATTATTTATTAAACGAAAACCTGTTTTTGAACATTTGCTTGGGCACTGTCCTAGGTGCTGAAGACAGAACAGTTAACAAAATGACTTGTTCTTATTACATTCTAGTGATTAAAATCAGTACTACCAATAAGACAAGAATGTGGCAACTCAACAAAGTTCTATATTTTGGATAAATTCTATTTTGCTTGTTTGGACAATAATCAAATTCTTAAAAAAACTTTTGTTCTTTTGTTGTTATCTTGAGCATATACTTAAATTTCATATTGGCTATTACACAAATGATACCATTTATTTGCTGAGTATTTTTGATCATTTTTCAGAAGTCACTGGTAATTAGCTGTATATCTTTTACAGTAATTTAAAACACTTCATGTGATATCTTTGCTTTTCCTTTTTGAAGAAATTGTAACTGCATAAGCTCTAAAGTGATCAATTTTCACAAAAAAACTAGGGAAACGAAGTGGTTGTAAAAGTTAAAACCATTAATTGTGCTTTGTTGGAGGGTGCTGTCAATTAATTTTGTTTGGGATTATGCGTCATTATATTTACATAATGCAGTGCATACTTTAGGGGGGCATGTCCTAGATCATTTTTTAGTATAATAGCTAATATGCAAAAGAATGTATGTAATACATAGTCAAGGTATTAGCCATAACAATAAAACAATCAACCAGAATGCACCGTACTAACCTAAAAACCAGACCATTATTAACATTATTTTTTATTTGAAATTTTTAAAGGAAAAATAATTTTTTTTGGAGACTTTACCGGTTTACATCCCTCTTCTTATGATTTCTATCCACACAATAGTATACTAAAGTGTTGTCTCAAGAAATATTTTATCATTTTCTCCTTTTTTAGATGTTAAGGATAAGTTTTATTCTGAAATAATTCTGAGTGTATAGAAAAATTGTAAGACCAGTATAAATAACTGTTTATCTACACTGCTTGAAAGTGAATTATCAATATGATCCCCTTTCATCCCCAAGTGTTTTATTCTATAATCCCTACAAAGATATTCTTCTACCAATTCAACAGTCAAATCAGAAAATTAGCATTGAAACATCACTATCATCTAATTTCTAGTTCCAATTAATTTTTTGCCAATGTCAACAACAAAAAGATTCAATTTTAGATGTGTGCTTCATTTAGCTGTCACCTGTTTTTATTGAACAGACTTTCATTTTTAAAGTAGTTTTAGGTTCACAGCAAAATTGAACAAAACATACGGAGTTTCCATATACCCTTCATCACCCCCCATGCACGTAACTTCCCCCACTCTTGAATTTCTGCACCACAGTTGTATATTTGTTACAATTGATGAACCTACATCGACACATCATTATCACCCAAAGTCCATAGTTCACATTAGCGTTCCCTCTTGGTATTGTACATTTTATGAGTTTTGGCAAATGTATAATGACGTGTATCCACCATTGCAGTATCATACAAAATAGTTTCCCTGTCCTCAAAAATCTTTCGTGCTCCACCTGTTCATCCTTCTCTCCCCATTAATGTGTCACAACCAGTAATCTTTTTACACTCTCCACATTTGGCTTGTCCAGAATGTTGTCACTTTGAATCACATAGTATGAAGCTGTTTCAGATTGGCTTCTTTCACTTATTAATATGCATTTATGTATCTTCCTTTTATTTTCATGGTTTGATGGCTCATTTCTTTTTAGTGATGAATAATGTTCCATTGTCTGGATGCATCACAGTATATTTATCCGTTCACCTACTATGGGACATCTTTGTTGCTTCCTCGTTTTGGTAATTATGAACAAAGCTGCTATAAACATCTGTCTACAGAATTTTGTGTGCACATACATTTTCAACTCATTTGGATAGACATCAAAGACTGCAATTGCTGGATCATATGGTAAAAGTATGTTCAGTTTTGCAAGAAACTACCAAACTGTCTTCCAAAGTGGCTGTCAAATTTTGCATTCCCACTAGTAAAGAATGAGAATCCCTATTGCTCCTCATTTTCAGCAACATTTGGGATTTCCACCGTTCTAATAGGTACGTAGGAATAGCTTATTGTTGTTTTAATTTGAAATCCCTAATGACATATAATGTAGAACATCATTTCATGTGATTATTTTGCCACCTACTTATCTTCTTTGGTGAGTTTTCTACTCAAGTGTTTTGTCCATTTTTAATTTTTCCCCTTATTATTGGGTTTTGAATAGCAGTTCTTTATCAAGTAAGTCTTTTGCAAGTCTTGTTTTCTGATTCTATTGACACTGTCTTTTGCAGAACAGAAGGGTTTTGTTTTGTTTTCTGGGGACAGGTTTTTACTCTGTCTCCTGGGCTACAGTGCAGTGGCATAATTATAGCTCATTGCAATTTCAAGCTCCTGGGCTCAAATGACCCTCCTACTTCAGCCTGCCTCAGCCTCCCATGTAGTTGGGACTACAGGCACACATCACCACATCAGTTAATTTTTCTGTTTTTTGTAGAGACGGAGTCTCACTCTTGCTAAGTCTGGTCTCAAAATGGTGACCTCAAACAATCCTCCTGCTTTGACCTTCCAAAGTTCTAGGATTACTGGCATGAGCCACTGTGCCTGGCCAGAACAGAAGTTTTTAATTTTAATGAAGTCCAACTTATTAATTATTTCTTTCATGAATTACGCCTTTTGTAAAAATGTCACCACCACACCCAAGGTCATCTACATTTTGTCCTATGTTTTCTTCTAGGACTTTTATAGTTTTGTGTTTTACATTTAGGTCTGTGATCCATTTTGAGTTAATTTTGGGAAGAGTGTAAGCTCTGTGTCTAGTAAATATTTTTTTTGCATGTTTATGTCCAGTTGTTCCAGCATCATTTGTTGAAAAGACTACTTCATTGCAATTACCTTTGCCCCTTTGACAAAGATCAGTGGACTATATTTATATGACTATATTTCTGGGCTTTTTATTCTGTTCCCTTGGTTTATTTGTCCCTTCCCTCCTCCTCCCTCTAATACCACACTATCTTGATTACCTTAACTGCATAGTAAGTCTGAAAATCATGTAGTGTTAGTCTTTTAACTTTGTTCCTCCCATTCCATATTGTGTTGGCTCTTCTTGGCCTTTTACCTCTCCATATAAACTTTAGAATCAGTTTGTTGATATTCACAAAATATGTTTCTGGGATGTGATTGAGATTGCATTTATTGTATAGATCATTTTGAGAGAACTGGCATCTTGATAATATTAAATATGGACTATCTTTCCATTTATTAGCTCTTCTTTGATTTTTTTCATCAAAGATTCATAGTTTTCCTTATGTACATCTTGTACATATTTTGTTAGATTTACCCAAGGATTTCATTTTCGGCCTTCTAATACAAGTGGTATTGAATTTTTAATTTCAAATCGTATTTGTTGATTGCTGGGATCACTTTTTGTTTGTTTTCTTCAAATTCAAACAATCTCTAAGTCTTCCCTAGACGTTCATGATCATCACATTTTGAAAATTTTAGGTTAATTATTTAACAAAATATCTCTAAATTTGGGGCTGTCACTCAATTAGATTCAGGTTATGCATCTTTGATAGATACATTTTGAGTGATGCTGTGTCTTCTCATTACATCCTATCAGATGGTACATGGTTTTGATTTGTCCCATTACTGGCAGTGTTAACTTTGACCAATTTACCAAGTGGGTGTCTTCCAGGTTTATTCATGGTAATGTTACTCTTTTTACCTTTTAAATAATAAGTATTTTGTTACTTAGATGTTATACAGCTATCCCATATCTCATTAAATTGTCATAAAGTTAATTTTTTAAATTATTAACTTCTGTTTAGTAAACCACGTAGAAACATAGTGGCTTAAGATAACTATTTTATCTTTTACAGGTCTGTGAGTTGAGTGGGCTCAGCTAAGTCATTCTTGCCTGGGATCTCTAATAGGACTGAAGTCAAATGACGGTTTACCTGGAGTCATACGAAGGCTTTTCTTGGGTGGATGTACAAGGCACCCACTGGCATACATATCTGAAAGGTGGGTCTGGCTGCCGGCTGGAAGCTCAGCTGGGACTGCCAAACAGAGGCCTCCCGTAATGGCCTTTCCATATAATTTAAGCTTCTTATATCATGATTACTAAATTCTGTGAGGGAAAGAAAGACAGAAAGCGAGACAGAAAGGGAGGAAGAGAGTTCCAAGAGTGTCCATTCCAAGAGACATGAGGAAACTACAAGGCATCTTGTGACCTAGATTGACCTGTGAATGAGACGTGGAAACATTTGAAGCATTCTTTCCAGTATATAATTTCATTTGTAAGGCAATAAGTTATATTTAGTTCATATCTTGATGTGAGGAATAGATTTGTGTACAGGGAGAAAAGGACTTAATGATAGCTATTTTTGTAAACCATCTGATAAAGATCTTTCTGGGCTGAATTAATAATGCTATGTTGGCTATATATTTGTGATTTTCTAGTTTTGTCATTTCTTCTGCTTTTATTAGTTGATATTTGTATTAGTTGGCGTCCTCCAGAGAACCAGTAGGAGATATATTTATATATACATATATAAGTATATATATAAATATATTTCAGACAAACATACATACACACACACGTATATCCATCCAATCTGTATACACACATACATGCACGTATGTATTAATAAATGCAGTCTGGTGAGGGCCTGAATAGAACAATAGGCAAAGGAAAGGGGAATTTGGTCCTTCTTCCTGACTGCTTAAGCTGGGCTATCAGGCTTCTCTTGCCCTTGACTGGCACTTACACTATCCGCCCTCTGGTTCTCAGAATTACATGACTAGTTTTCCTGGATCTCTAGCTTCCAGACAATAGATCATGTGCACTTAAGTGTTGGTAATCAGTTAGTGTGTGTCTTCCACCTTTGTTTTTTCTTTCTACCTTGTTTTAGATGATTAAATATTGTAACCTAACCTCTGCTATTCTAAAATTCTTTATTCCCATTGAATCTACAGAGCTGAATTTCATAGCAGACTCCTCTATAATTAACACTGGATTACAAAGGACAGCTACCCAAAACCTTCCTTCTCTTCTCTAGCACTTTTCTTATAGCTTTAGGGACAAATATCTTTTGGGCCTTCCTGGGGAACATAGTCAGCTGGTAGGTTCTCTCATCTTATGTATTACATTTATTTCCACATATCCTCCTCTCTGAGCCTTTTATTCTTCTTCAGTATTCTGCCACGACAGTTTAGCATCTTCATTTCATTTATCATTAGTTATATTTTTTTCTTTCAAGATTCAAGGAGTTATCCCAGCTATGTATGCCCAGACATTATATCTGAGTCACAGTAGAGTGCCAATATGTTAATAAACTCTTTTTATATTTTTCCCACCCCCTAGTTTGTTCAGTATTCTTCAGATCCATTTCCAACTATGTTTTTAACTCAGCTTCTGCTGGTATTTATTAGCCAAGTCCTGAAGACTTTTGAAACATCATTTTTTCCCACAGCAGGGACTATACTTCATCTCTGAATCATTTGGAGACATGCCTTCAGTTATTTGTTAGAAGCAAAGTGGTGTGTAGGGTATTTGTTGAGATGAGAGAGCATGATCTTTCTAGGCATCTTCCTCAAACAACGGGAAGATGCCTTCCTTTGGGAAAGAGGAATGGGCACTTCTTGATTATACATTTCAGGGCAGGGTGTTCAAGGGTCTCAAGTACCTCCACTCAAATATTTCCACCTTGGTTCTCAGAGTCCCTTTCTTTATATATTAGCATTTTCTGTTCTTTCTCTGTCAGGGCCCTAAAATTAACATATGATATTTGCTTTGGTTTTAAATTCTCCTTCTTTGTAATTCTACCACTCTTACAATCATTTCTTAGGTTGGATATTTGGCACAGTCAGTGTTTTGACTGCAGTAGATAAGGATGTCTTTAAATACTGTCGTGGGTGCTTTTTGACTTGTACACTGGGCCAGAGTTGGGAGTGGCTCATTTGAGCCTGTCATTTTCTTCTCTCTGGCTTCTACGACAGTTAACGAGAGCAAACCAACTCTGTAATCCTTGTATATATCATTACTCTCATCCTAGTTCAACATAAGAATAAATCTTAGGAATTGTGATACTACTGCTCACCATAGGTTACCACCACCCTGCTTATTATTGGCAATGGGATTCTTTTAACTACTGATTGGGCCAAAGAGTTATCCAATTTTCAGAATTCCATTCATGGGGTTCAATTTCACAGGTCTAATTTCCCCAGAATTAGACCAACAAATAAGAATTTGAGTGTATAAAGATTATTTGGGACTTGATCCCCAGAAGCACTGATAGAGAAGAGAAGAAATGAGACAGGGAAGGAAAAGAAGCTATTAATAGTAAAGGGTGTGCTATGGAGTAAGTTACTATTGTGGGCAATTCAGAGCCAATCTTGCTGAGGAATTTGAAAAGCAGTGCATAATATACTTCAGAGGTATTCCACTAGAGCAATGTGAAGCTAGGTTATTTATACTCCAACTGCCATCCATCATTTTCTGAGTTTCAGGGCTTTTACTTTCTTGGCCCTTTTATGCTGTATTACAGATGTGTGTTTGGAAGTCACTAGCATGAACTAGAATAGCAAATCGTGTCACATAGGTGAAAAATTAACAGAATATAACATAATTCTATTCCATAAATGGTTGTTTTAGTATTTACAATATATACTAAGGTTATTTATTTACATTTCTTTCATTTCTTTTAGTTTCCTGGCTGATTCTTTTGGATTTTTTGGTAGAAATCCTAAAATCCACAAATAATGATTACTGCAAAACTTTTTCCCCTATTTTTTATTTCTTCATCAATTAGGTACTCAAAGGAAACTATTGCACAGTATTGGTAATAGTGGCCTCTCACTGTTGATCCTGACTTTATACAGAAAGCCTCAAGTTTTTTATTAAGACTAATGTTTATTTTTTTATTCTTATATACTTTTGAAATATTAAGACAATTTCATTCTATTCTTAATTTCATATAAGATTTATTATACTATTATTGTTTTATAATTTAAGAAATATTCCCATTTCTGTAGTTGTGTATTCATTTTCTCTCTTTCTTTCTTAATCTGATTTGATAAATCTGTCTCATTTACCAATCTCTAAAAAAAATCAGATCCTGATTTTTATTTTCCAGTTCTATGGCTTTATTACCTTCTAATTACTTTAGTATATTGTAAAATTTTATTTTTTCTCTTAGATTATTTTATTTTTCAAACTTTCTAGTTAAATATTAAGTTAATTTATAATTATTTATTCTTTATTAATTAAAAAACTTGAAGCCGGTTCTCCTTTCTTAATTTCACATACATTTGGTTGATGGCTTCCATGAACACATTACTGACAAAGAGGCTTTCCTTTTACCAACACTGTAGTCAGGAACCTCCTAGTCCTCTACTTGACTAGGCTCGAACTTGGGCTTTTTTCTCTGTTCTTGTAAAACCCACTTTGGGCAAGAATTCTACCAAGCCAGTTTAGCAAAAAATCCCTATGTTTGGTACCTGACCACCCTTAATATCTTATCCCCCAGGTCTGTCTTCAAAAATAATCCTATCAAGTCAATTTACCTGGAAACTTCTTATTCTTGATAATTCCTCTGAATAATTTTGCATCCACTGACTCTCACCCTGTTACTTGGTTATAAATCCTCACTTGTCTTTGTTAGAGTCACAGTTGAGAGTCTCTCCCTCATTGCAAGACTCCGTTGCAATGGTCACTATACCTATCACCCTTGAATAAAGTCTGCTTTACCATTTTTAACAAGTGTCCCAAATGAATTTTTTCTTTAACATTAGTATGCTACATTGTTTTACAGAAAAAAGGAATTCCGGTTTTCTGGTATACCTGGGATTGTCCACAATTCAGTAGATAGGAAGGATTTTTTGGAATTCATTCTGGGATTCAGACTTCAAAAGAATGAGCTCACCAAGTAAAAAATAAAAGATGCATTTTAAAAAAAATGAACTCCATAAGATTACCAGTTACCAAATTTTATTAAGTTGTTTGTGGTGGGAAATAAAATAATTTTTATCATATGATTATCATTTCCATATAGGTAATTACCTGTCTTCAGACACCAGCATTATAAAAGCCAAAGATATGGTTGCTCTGCTCGGGAGTCAGTTACAGGAAGTGCTCAAGATCCTATTTATTTTGAGGAACTAGTTAGTGTACCTATTATTTTTAGTTTATTTCAAAGTACATTGTTCACTCTGCTACCCCCTGTTGGCTGTGGGATGATTGCACATATTTATTCATGGTGGCAGGAAGGCAAAATGTTAGTTTTGCTGCCACAGAGAACAGGAACAACGTCAATTATCTCCAAGTTCTTTAAAGTCTTTAGAATAATACTTTGTATATTGTAGGCTCTCAATGACTATCTGTTGTATTTGAGACATAATCTGAGAAAAGAATTATAGTGATACTTTACCATGTTTCAACCCCTACACTTATAAAAGTCCTAGAATAGGAAAATGCATTTCTGATGACAAAGTTTTTAAAAATTAATGGCATATTTAGGGTATAGAAAAATATGTTAGAGAGTATACATTGACTACAACTAAGTACAAGGATGCTTGTCTTTAGGTAAAAAGGAAAAAAGGGGAAATATGAAAGTTATAAGTATCTCTTTTCCATATCTGCAGTATGTAATTAACAAACTTCTTTACATTTATTCAGGAAAGAAAGTAATAAAGCAGATGTAAATAATGGTAGTCTTGTATTCTGTATACTTAAATGTCAATAATCTGGACCTACATTTTCTTCTGTTCTTAGTTGTACAAGTATGTTTTTGAGATAACGTGGAGACAACTATCATTACCATTGCTGCAGTTCCATTTTCTATAGATGTAAATGTATAAATGTAAAACATGGAGGATAAATGAAGAGTCCTAGCACTACTGAAAATTGTAGTGCATGGGAATTAAATCTGTATGCAACTTTGAAAAACACAATAGAGCGACAGCAGAGAAGTGAAACCTGACTGCTTTACAATGGTAAGTGGATATCAAACATCAGTGCTGATTTAAAGGAGCACCAATAAAAAGGAAGATCTAGGATCCCTTTAATAAAAAATTTGGTCATGTTATGCACAGTTAGTATACTTTTAGGGTATATTATATATACTTGTAATGTTTTGTGAGCTTATGTACATGTCTTATGCACACTAGGGTATAAAGTAATTCCCAAATTACATTTGATTATATTTTGGAAATTTAATGTTAAATTGGTTGTTTGAAAGGTCACAATATATTTTTCAAATAAAGTTTGTTACAATTGAGATTTTTGTCTTCCAGCCCAACTCATAAAATAATCTGGTCCATAATATAGGTTAAATTTTGTCAAACAGAAACAGATGAAAACAAGTCAGAAGTACAAATTAAAATCAAAGTCTAAACTTGAATAAGGAATCATTTCATATTTTATTTATTTTTTACTTTTTGCAATTTAGTGCTCAAGGAGAAGTGAACTTGTTCATAGAATTAAATGGAGAAATCTGTGGAGTTTCTGAAAGGGACTTCTGAGCATTTTTATAGATTTTACGTATTAAAGACAGTTATGGTTGCTTTATGAATGCATTAAGCCATTTCCTAACTTACAACTCTTATATTTGTTCTAACTTAAAACTTGTGGATTACCAGAACTTTTCTAGCCTGTACTTGGTTGCTAGAGCTACCATAACAAAATACCACAGAATGGGTGGCTTTAAACAACAGAAACTAGTTTTCTCACAGTTCTGTTGGCTAGATGTCCAAGATTAAGGTGTCAGCAAGGTTCTTTCTTCTGAGGCTGCTTTCCTTGGCTTGCAGGTGGCCACCTTTGCACTGTGTTCTCACATGGTTTTTCCTCTATGTGGGCACATATTTGTGGTCCTAATCTCTTATAAGGATACCAATCATAGTGTCTTAGGTCCCTAATATGACTTGATTTTACCTTATCTTTTTAAAGACCCTTTCTGCAAATACAATCACATTCTGAGATACTAGGGGCTAAGGCTTCAACATGTGAATTTTTTTGGGAAAAACAATTCAGTCCATAAAATAGGCCTGATAATCTTCTGGTTAATTTGGATTGCTAGAATTCTTTTAGCCCTGCCTGCATTATTGTTAATTAAGGGAAGAAGAACAAGCAATTGAGAAAAAATGGAATTCCGGAGAACCACGGAAGGACATTCTTGTTATTTGATCAAGAATAGAAAAATATTGGGAAAGAAAGAGTATACATGTATGGAATTAACTGGCCCTGAGCAGGTAATAAAAGAATGTTAGGGAGACCATTGGGTCAGTTTCATTTTGAGGGTAGGTTGCTGTGTAAAGGGAACAAGTACGAGACAGGCTGAAAAGCTGAGCTGGGGGATCTCAAGGGAGAAGCAGTGTGCAATTTGCTATTTACCTTAACAGATAATTCACAGATTGCACATCAATTACCTATATCAAGGCATCATCCATTTAATAAAAGAACAAACTTTCTGGAACTGAGATTTTGAGGCAGATGGATTTGTGTTTGAAACTTTATTTTATTTTATTTATTTATTTTATTTATTTATTTTTTTTGAGACAGAGTCTCACCGTGTTGCCCAGGCTAGAGTGAGTGCCGTGGCATTAGCCTAGCTCACAGCAACCTCAAACTCCTGGGCTCAAGTGATCCTCCTGCCTCAGCCTCCCGAGTAGCTGGGACTACAGGCATGCGCCACTATGCCTGGCTAATTTTTTCTATATATTTTTAGTTGTCCAATTAATTTCTTTCTATTTTTAGTAGAGAC